>CAJVPU010000706.1:0-15892 GCA_910591775.1 Dentiscutata heterogama | reverse complement strand
TAGTCCAAAAGAATTTATACCCCTTAATAGCCTTCTTACTGTTAGTATCTGGGTTTGTAGCAAGTAGTGCGTACTCGGTGTATCCTCTTATATTGTGAAATTTACATTATCCTTTTTATAATTGTCATTATAACAAAGATACTATTTCTGATGGATTGGTGGTACTGTTCCTAGAAAAAAAAAATTTGCATATTGTTCCCGATAGGGATCTAAAAAGAACCCGAGACCAGTTTATTTTCATTTCTGTAGTAATTAGTATTTTTTAAAGGTTCCTTTTAGAACATCTATGAAGAACAATATGTAAATTACTTTTTTTTTACTTACCCAGTCAGAAACGGTATTTTTGTGTCATTGCATTTTAGCATTTCCTTAATAATATAATTATTATAGAATTCCGGCTCGAAAATCTATATTAGATGAAATTAAATCTGCGTTCGTAGCTTCCTTTTTATTGGGAGTTGGAAGTATGTTCTTGTCAATGGCTGTTGGAGTTTACGTGTAACCTAATTAATTATTGTACAATATAATTATACCTTTTCTAATGGTACATTTATGTGTACCATCGCAACAAAAACTTTTATATTTATGTACATGTTTGCCAGAATAATTGGCCATGTATTTGGGAATTCAATAAAATAAATGACTAATTTTTCTCTTAAAAATTTGATCACTTTGATCATGAGTAACTATGTTATTTTTATAGAGACGCGCTACTTCTGTTATTATTTAATAGATCGTAGCCTTGTCAATTTGAGTGTAAATTGTCTTTTTTTATCGAATAAAATATACATTTAGCAATGTTATTAAGAATATTATTAAACACAATCTATTAGCGATTAAGTGATGCAAATGCACGAGTAACACTACGTTGCAATTTCTTTCTAGTTGCATTAATTTCTTCTTTATTAATGGACGAATCATTAGCAAGATCAAGAAATTCGAGTGCCTCTGTAAAAATAAATGATTATTAAATTTTGGTTCAATGATTTTAAACAGTGACATACATTCGAACCTGAAAGGGCATTTTCAATTGCCTCCTTATCATTTCGTTTTAATTTCATTGCAACGTTAGGTTCATTAAGTGTATTTTCAATCTGTGCAAAACAAAATACATAAATATATATTAACGCAAATATATATATTTTTTGTATTAACAAAACGATAAAAGTATATGCATACTTGATAGACATAATTCTCAAGCTCCTGCTTTGCTTCAACTCGTTCTTGACATTGCTTGTCATCATCTTTAAATCTTTCTGATTCAGCAATCATACGTTCAATATCCGCAGCCGACAACCGTCCAGCAGAATTTGAAATAGTAATGTTAGCTTTGCGACCAGTAGCTCTATCTTTAGCAGTGACTTTGAGTATTCCATCCGCATTAATATCAAAAGTACATTCAAGTTCAGCTTCTCCACGTGGCATTGGAGGAATTCCAGACAATTCGAAAGATCCTAGAAGGTTATTATCGTGACACATTGGTCGTTCTCCTTCGTATACTGGAAATTCAACAATAGTTTGTCCATCCTCAGCGGTAGTAAATATCTTTTTTTTAATGGTGGGGATTGGTGAATTTCGGGGAACGACAACAGCCATTACACCACCTTGAGTTTCCACTCCTAAGCTAAGTGGTACAACATCCAAAAGTAAGAGGTCTTGAGTTTTCTCATTGCTAGCTTGATTAGTAAGAAGAGCAGCTTGTACAGCGGCTCCATAAGCAACTGCTTCATCTGGATTAATCGATTTGTTAAGCTCTTTTCCATCAAAAAAGTCTTGAAGAAGAGATTGAATTTTAGGAATACGAGTAGATCCGCCAACAAGGACGATCTCATTAATGTCCTTTTTTTCCATTTTTGCATCTTTTAAAACTTTTCGAACGGGTTCCAAAGTAGAATTAAATTGAGTAGAATTTAATTCCTCGAATTTGGCACGAGTTATAGTGGCTTGAAAATCAGTACCATCAAACAATGAATCAACTTCTACATTAGTTTGAGTTGTTGAAGATAATGCTCGTTTTGCACGTTCACATGCAGTTCTTAGACGACGTATGGCACGAGCATCATTAGAAATATCATGTTTATGTTTACGTTTGAATTCTTGCTTAAAAAATTCAAGGAGGTTATTGTCAAAATCTTCACCTCCAAGATGAGTATCGCCTGCGGTACTTTTGACTGCAAATACACCACCTGATATCGTTAAAAGAGAAACATCAAAAGTTCCGCCTCCGAGATCGAAAATAAGCACATTTTTTTCTTTGTTCTCTTTAGAATCAAGGCCATAGGCAATTGCTGCAGCCGTTGGTTCATTAATTATTCGGAGTACATCAAGACCTGAGATTGTACCAGCATCCCTTGTTGCTATTAAATATTGGTGAAAAAATTAATATTGTGCATATTGTTAATATATTATCATAATAATATAAATTCTATACCTAAACGTTGGGAGTCATTGAAATATGCTGGAACTGTGATCACGGCCTTCTTAACCTTTTTTCCAAGTTTACCTTCAGCAATTTCCTATTATAAGTAATAGTATAATCGAAGTTAGCATAAATCGAAGGTAACACGAATGTGTTAATAAAAATAGTAATAATGATCACCTTCATACGAGTCAATACCATTGATGATATTTCTTGAGGAGTAAAATTCTTTTTTTCACCTTGATGTTCAACTTGAATTAATGGCGCACCATCTTTATCGATAACAGTAAAAGGCCAATGTTTTATATCAGCTTTTACTTCCGGATCATCAAACCGACGACCTATTAGTCGTTTCGCGTCAAATACTGTATTTTTAGGGTTCATAGCAGCTTGGTTTTTAGCTGCATCTCCGATAAGGCGTTCACTACCAGCAAAAGCCACATAAGAAGGCGTTGTACGGTTCCCTTGTTCGTTGGCGATAATTTCTACCCAGCATTAAATACAGAATTTAAATAATGCATGATCTATTTAAGGTAATATATTTTTTTTTTTTTTTTTTTTTTTACGTCGGTTTGTCTTACCAACGCGTTCATCATTCTCCCACACGGCAACACAAGAGTACGTTGTACCCAAGTCGATCCCTATAGCTCCTGTGTATTCTTCTGACATTTCAACTTCTTTTTTAAAAACCGAACTGAAAGAATTAAAGAAATCAAATTTTTTCGATTAAAAAATGCATAGGATTCTATTGGGGTATTATATGTAACATCAATGATAAACTAAGTTGTGTGACAAATCCCAAATCACCATATGCTAATTCGAATTCTACCGGTAAAACTCCAATTCATATATTCATATTTTTCGATATACAATTTTAATTTGAAAAATGTCTCAACAACATAACAACAATTCTTCAGCTACCATGCATGACATAATAACCGAAGAGGCACCACCAGCATATTCACCTTATCCAAATTTAGGAGAGCGATCTATGGCTTTTGGCCCCGCCCGCGCTTTTGAAACCACTCCGTATCAACCACAACCTCAGCAATCAGCTTCAAATTACATATATTCTACGCCGTCAAATAATTTTTATCAAGCTACTCAACAAACAATTCAGCAGCCTGTTATTTACCATCAACAAGTCGCAACAAATCCCCCGCCACTTCCACCAAGAACTAATGCTACTTCTACTACCAGTATTTCAACACTTCGATATCCTGCAGGTTATGTTTGTTCGATTTGCAATAACACGGGATATACTGGACAAAGAACCAAGTGTCAACAATGTTGGAAGTCATTTGCTGTACCTAATGCAAATTATGGAAGTAATGTAAGGTCGCCACAAGGAAACATTATATATGCATCACCTGGAGATCCAATTATTGGAGGTCAGCTATGTACTAACTGTCGAGGTAAAAATAAGAATTTGACTCATTTTGATTTATGAATCGCTTTATATTATTTGGTACTGATTAAAATTATTGCATTACCATATAAACTTTTTTCTAGGTTCTGGAAGGGTTAATCTCTTCTTTATAGAGGACTTATGCCCTAGATGTCAGGGTGTCGGGAGAGTATTTACGTGATTTAGTCTTTCATCTTTATTATGATATTAACAAGAGTAATAGTTTTAGAATAAAAGTTCTAATGATATATAAAAATTTCATATTATATCACACGATATATATACTTTTGTTTAATTGAAAAAGGGACTTTATATTATAATGACGCAAAGATACATCTATATGACAATAAAAAAAAAAGCAATAAAATACGTCATCACACAACGCTGATTTGACATTTAAATTGTTCACCATATTTTTATATTTTCTCCCACTTTGCAAATTTTGCATGAATCAAACATTTTCCTTACCTTTCTGTTTTTATTCAAAAATTGTGTTTTATTCAAATATGGAAATTGATAATTTGTCAGATATCTTTGGAGACTTTGAATTTAATGAGGATAATGAATTTTTTATGGATGATCAAGGCGATATTGAAGAAAATTTTGAGATGGTTTTTCAATATTTTATTTTATTTTGATTTTTCTTTTCTCCTTTAAATTCGATGTTCTATGACTCATTTACGAAAGAATACTATAAATATAATACAGCTTTATGATGAGCAAGAGACTGTCGATTATAAAGAGGAAACAACGGAATCCTTGGATGAATTAACAAGTCGTTATTTTCCAAGTGACGAAAATCTTACTCTTGAATCTTATGTAATAGAGCATCATAAAACATTGAACAGTAAACGATGTGGATTGCCAAATCATGTCTCACTTCGTGACAGAAATGGCTTATATAATGAAAATGAAATACTTCATAAAAGGCCGTCAAGTATTTCTTTTTTCAAAGACTATGTTAATAGTCGAGGAGACGAAATCAACAATGATTATGATGATGATGATGACGACGACTATGATTCTAGAAGGCGAAAATCTCATCGCAAGTTTACATCAGAAAAAAATCAGAATAAAAATGAAATGTTCTCATCAAATAAATCTTTAAAATCATTCGATAAACTGACTCATGCTCCTCGAAAATTTAAACCTATTATTTTCGACATTACTCCGGAAAGCGTTCATAATGGGAAGACCAAGAGAGATATGTCTAGAGTTGGAAAAGATCACATGTTACCAAAGTTCAAACCCATTGTTTTCGATCTTCCCCAAGAAAACCTTCAAAATGGAGAGACTACCGAAAATAACGACGGTCTGATGTCATGCGCATCTTTTGAAAGTCAATCAACAAAAAGGAGAAAGAGTAATAATAGTGTAATGTCGCGTTTGACCTTTCTTAATGGATGCGACGTTATGTCACGTGTCTCTTTTATTGGAACGGGAGATGTTATGTCGCGCATTTCTTATGTGGGAAAAGATACAGAATCGCTTAATAACAACG
This sequence comes from Dentiscutata heterogama, assembly GCA_910591775.1. Taxonomy (NCBI): domain Eukaryota; kingdom Fungi; phylum Glomeromycota; class Glomeromycetes; order Diversisporales; family Gigasporaceae; genus Dentiscutata; species Dentiscutata heterogama. Next base: position 10,564 of record CAJVPU010000706.1, on the reverse strand, counting down.
TAATGGCACGTGTATCATTCGTAAATAATGATTCAGAATCACTTAACGACATAAATAGAGTGACATCGCATCTAACCTTTCTTAATCTTGGCAAAGAAAAATACACTAATAAAATATCCACTAAGGCAAGTCATTTTAAAGTTTGCGACCTAATAAATAGTTTATCAAATATTTAATTATTTTTGTGAATTTAAGCAGGTCGCAAAAAATGATTCTATTTTGCGGGCTATTCAAGTTGATTCATACATTGATGATCTTTATAACGAGGATGAAACTTCCGATGGTGAGGCTGATCGGCTATCAGTTACTTTACTCCTCCAAACACTCACCATTGGAAATTTTATCAACCATTATCCTTGTGCAATTTCTCTCAATCCGACTACCCAATCTATTTGTTTTACTAACTTAATGGCAAATACCAGTACATCTGGTGATACATCTCGTCTTGAAATCCATATCAAAGGATTTGAACATTATACTAGGAATGATAAACTCATAGAGCTGTTATTGGCGAGCAAAGTTTCAAAATGGTTAATACCTGTATGTTATTCAATAATAAATAATTCATTTTCTACCTTTATTTGTTTGCTTTTTATGGCTTTGTCTCCATTTGGTGAAAAATTGTGATAACAAACAATAGGTGAGAACAATATTAAACGACAATGAAATACACCTTTCTATTGATCCATCAGAAGGTGAAATTGCTAAAGCGGGTAAAATTTCAATGATTGTATCTGATCAAGAAAATTCTGATAAGCTGAAAGCCATGGATAACGCTTTTAGGTATTTAACCTTTTTGGTAGGGTATCCGCAGTTAAAGTATAGATCTACAATGGAACTTCCTAATTAATTTGTATATGATCGTTGACGATAAATTAAATTTTACATTTAACGAATGTGGTTTATTGATATATATTTTAAAGAATGTATATAGAATTTTATACCCAGGAACTTGACACATTTCATGTCATATCACTTATACCTTTAACAGCGGATCCTTCAGTTTTTTTAATTCTTTAAATCTATTTATATACTAACGTATTATTTTAATATAGAAAATTACAAATAGAAGCCACAGACCCTTTGGACATTACTATGGTATCTTATGATAAAATGCTGGTAAGGATTTTATTAATGTAAGATGTAGATCTGACAAGGCTTTTTTTCTATCGATCCTTATTTCTTTTAACTTTTTTTTTTTTTCTTTAATAAGATACCAACTTTAATAAATTATGAAAAATTCCGATTTCATTATGATCTGCCTTATGTTACTACACTAAAAAACCTCCTTGAAATATTGCGAAAACGCTTAAATTCAAAAATAATTTCACCACCTCTTTATTATACATCCGATAGTAAAAGGACTTTTGTTATTGAAAATGAAGAAAATTGGGAGGAATGTAAGAAAATGGTTGCTAAAGAGAGGCATGAGTGTGAAAATATCATGGGTAATGAAGCAATTTTGGATTTGTATGTAACAAACAATAATATGGAGAATAGCATTGAAATGTAAAACATTTTGCTCTATTTACTATATTAAAATACAAGTATTTCTTTTTTTCCTTTTTTTTTCTTTTTTTTTTTGCGACAACTTTTATAATAAACTAATAGTTAAATTTGACATTTTTCTTTCTTATGAACAATTATTTCTCATGCACGCAATTTTGAGGCATCAAATAAATATTATTAATCAAAATTTATTCAAATAAACAGTTTGGTGATAAATATTATGTACATTAATATGTATATATATTAAATAGCAAATATTATATAACTTATTCAAATATTTTGTATTAATGCATTTATTAGCCGTTACTGACAAATATTATGATCTTTATTTATTACAACCATATGTTTAAAATCCCAAAATCTCTTTATGCCTTTGTTCCAAGAATCTAAATAGACTACCTTTTGATTTATCCCATTGATTATGCCAATGATAAGCAAATACCTGTAATAGTTTCTCTTGATTAAATTCTACTTCATCAAACGCACTAGGCATTGAATTACTGGGACGACATACCGAAGGATCGGTAAAACACCAAGGAACCGCTTTAAATGGTTTTCTCTCATTTTGTACTAATCGTCTAAATATTTTATAATATAAAGTTGATCCCCAGTCTGTTGAATCTTTTCTTGGTGCAGGACCGTTAGCCATCTCTGATAAAAACTCACAAACATATGGAGAGCTTTTTCTAAATCTCATGAAAGCACCATTGAACGGAAAAGCTTCAGGCAAAAAACAATCCCATTGACCAACCCATTCGTGTTCTAAAAGTGGTGAAAAATCGCGGATAAAGAGGGAATCCATATCAAACCATACACCACCATATTTGTATAATACAAGAAGCCGTATTAAATCACCATCTAGGTAAGCGTGTTTATCCTCAATTTGAAGATTTTTCGAATTTTCCATTGGTGTTCCTTTGCTTTCTTCTTCGACATCATAAAGTTTTGTGAAAAATCTATCAGAGTATCGATCAAACAAGGGTTTAAGTTCAGTATTATTTGACAGATCACCATTAGACCAAAGAATCATGGATGAATAATTAGCAGATTGTGTTGCAAAGAATGATTTTATAGTTGCAAGTTGCTTGTCCTCAAGAGGTCTCAAATCAGTACGCCAATATGTATGATAAATTGTCTTTTCTTGTGGTTGTTCAGGTAATAATCTTATACTATTTGCAAAATCGTAACAATCCCAACCATAATTTATAGGTATTGCAGGAAGAATTTCATTATAAGTAATCGTAGATTGCGAATCAGATACGTAAGAGATGTTATCAAAACATTCACTTAGTTTTTCATATTTAAATTCTTCTTTCACTAGCCATTGTCTCCAATAAATCCGAGCATTAAGCTGCAATTCGCAAAAAGTAAAAAACGATATGATAGCAATGATTACTATTAAAATAAGTAATTTAATAATTGTCGTACACCTTGCACGTTTCGGTGGCTTTGGCCACTGTGCGTTTAATCGTATATATGGTGTTGTTGTCGCCATTTAGCCGATGAATATGTTTGTATTCTTATTTTAAAAAATGTATGTTAAATATTATATTCATAATTTTATAAATTAAACGTTTTGAGAAGATATCGGGGAAGTAGTAACGTTATTATACACAAGCGGCAACTTATAGACTGAAAAATGTTACACGGCATAATTTTCTAATTCTGCTATTTTTGATCTCATATGTTACACATATCGACTTCATTTAGCTCTGGTTGATCAATGATATCGAGTAAAGTTAATGTAGTAAGAAAAATAGTGATATGGTAAGCAGAGCAGTTAGCGTATACACAATTTACCTTGCATTCACTTGTTTCTGAAAGTCTAAAACTATGATTTTAGGATCTACTCATCGCTATTACAGTATATCTCAGTATACTTGGTTTCATAGTTTTTATATTATTAATGGGACCGTCACCTCGTTTCAGGTTATTATTTAATCTTGATCTGCCGAGTCATCATTATTTTACATTTATTGGCGCTTTTATTTTATTATAGAAATGGTCCAATCGGTAGATTACATCTTTTTTTGACGGTTACATTATTCGAATGGATAGGGTTGGTCTATTTCTATTGATTTCTTTTTTTTTGGCAAGTCTATTTTATTCGGAATCTAAACATTGGTCAATTTTCTTTAACTTAGGTATACTTTTCGGAAACTTTTCGGGAACCGTGCATCACGGACATGTGATCGATTGTATGTGTACTTTACAGAAGAAACAAATCCAGTTTTACAGGTAATATTCGGGTTTTTTCATTGCAAGTTGCCAAAAATCTATGATAGTCAACTAAACTTTAATGATACTGTATTCCATCAAACAGATTGTTTATTTATCTTTATTGTCAGGATCTATTTATTCATTTTATATAACCGCGTGGCCTCATATTCCAGGGCCTTATGTCTCCAAAATACACGTGTAAGTAGTGTACGTGTCAAACGATCAAATGCTTGCTTGGTTTTCACTATTTTTGATTGTTCATATTTTAATTATTTCAATGATGATAATTTTTTTAGATATATCGTTCCGATAGTGATTATTTTTACATACGCCACATTTATTATCGCAAGCCTCAGCGATCCTGGAAAAATAACAAAGGAAAACGAGCTTAGAGCTTGTAGAATGTTTGAATACGATCTCCTATTATTTCGGCCAAAAAAATGTAGAACTTGTCTGATACAAAAGTAATATCTTGTTATTTTAATATATTAAATACGGAATTTTTTTTATAATAAACAAAATGTATTTTATTAATTTTACAGACCTGCACGTTCAAAACATTGTTCATTATGCAACGTATGCATAGCTAAATTTGATCACCACTGTAAGTTTGAAAATTTTCTAATTATAAGAGTTAAATGAAATTTTTGAAAATTTGAATAATATATTTCATATTTTATAGGTGCGTGGATCAATAACTGTGTTGGTTTAAGGAATCATCGCTATTTTATTCTTTTTTTATATGCCACATTCCAAATCTGTGTTTATGGCGCATATTTGATTTATTGTATATTAAATGGTATAGCAAAGAAAATGAATTTGCATACTGCTTTTGTATATAATACAAGAGGATTGAGAATACCAATCTCTACTTACCAAGCTGCATTGGTAAGTTTTTATTACTTTTTAAATTCCATTATTTCCACAATAAATATTAATTTATACTATCTATTTTAAAAGTTCTTAATTCATCAAGAAAGACTTCTTGGTGCTTTAGGACTTTTCGCTGCTCTTGTTAGTGTGGTTATTTTAATATTTATGCTTTATCAACTTTATTTGGTAATCACTGGCACAACATCAAACGAATCATTCAAATGGGAAGATTTAGATGAAATTATTATGGCAGGAGAATTTTGGGTTTATGAAAAAGAACCTGATGATTCGACAAAGAAATCAGATGATAAAGAGCCCGGCAGTTCGGTTGAAAAGACTTCGGGAAGAACAACGGCAGTTTATTGGATACAACCACGTGATTTAAAACAACGCCAAAACAATGAAGACAATGGCAGAATAAATAATGAAGATAATAACAAAGATAGCAACAGAGAAGACAATGACAGAGAACATAATGAAAATGAAAGGAATAGTAAGAGTCAACAAATCGGAAGGCAGGTAAAGAGGTTATCAGAAGTCAAAAATATTTATGATAAAGGATTATGGAGTAACCTTCGTGAAGTTTTCTTTCCTCCTTCTTTTAATGAATAAGAGACTTTATAAGCGTGTAATAATAGATATTCATAATTCATGTTTTCCGCATAGAATTTATTTATTTATTTGCTTATTTAGCTTGAAATAAAGGCACCCAGCTAATAAAAATTCATAGAGCCGTTTTTTAAAAAAAACAAGAATTTAAAATTTTACAAATTAAATTTTTTTTTTTTTGAATTGTAAAGTACATACTTTTTTAATTGAAAAATTACATTATAATTTCTTACAACGAAAAATATTAATTTTTATAATTTTTTGTAATAATAATTATGCTATGCCAAACATCCAGAATGGAGGAACTCCATTTTTCCTTATTCTATTACCCAATCCAACATTACTATCGATATTTTCTCTTCTTTCCGACTCATCACTATAATCAAAAGAATATTTTTCACTAAATTTTATCAAAATTCTTTGAAAGTACTCATTTTCATTGTTCCTTTGTGAAAATTTTGAACTAATTTTATGAGCTTTATGCGCTATGTACATTAAAGGTTTTAGTAAAAATAAACCATGTTTTTTTCGTCCTTCAACTTCATATTTATTTAAATGACTCATTATAGCCTTTGACAATTTTTGACCATCCTTTGATTTGTATAACCATAAATCATTACTCACTTTAACATTTTGTATTATCCTTGTAATCAACATCCAATAATGTAAATTTAATGACTTATACCTAAACACTTCATCTTCATAAGCTGAAGGTTTAATCATCTTATTCCTGATCATATTTTTTACATACATCATCTCATATGGTTGACTTATTTTAGCAGCATTCATTAATGATACATCACGAGCTATATAAAATTGTTTTCCTATTCTCATTCTTAATCGATTAGAAACTCTTAAATGTAATCTGACATCATCAATGAACCCAGAGAGAGAAAGAATCTGAAGATCATAAAGAGTTCCTCTATGGTCCGGTTTACGTCCTGTCGAAGTGCCCTCCGGTGAACTTATTAAATATTCAAGCCAATATGATGCTAACGCTTGAAGTTCTACAAATTCTCTATGTGTTAACGCTTTTATTCTATAAAGTAATTTACATGAATCAAGAAAATGAGAAGGATCGGTTTCAAATATGTCTTTAGGTATTTTATAGAAAACTGATGATGATTCTGAATTTTTGGGAATTGTACGTGGAATCTTATTTAAATATGGAAAACCATATCCTTCATCAAATACATTGCAATCAAGACAAGTATCATTGTATTCTAAGAGAGTAATTTTATCTTCTTCTCCAATACCATATGATGATAAAAGAAATGTACGAATAAGATTTGCAGCCCATCGTGAATATAAAAAATTGCCAGAAAAATATTGAGCAAGAGTTAAGGTTGTTATATTTTCAAATAATTGAGAAGTTGAGATGGAAGATTCAAGCATTTCATTTGATTTGCCATCAAGTTCAGGCATTTCATTTGATTTGCCATCAAGTTCAGGCATTTCATTTGATTTGCTTTCAAGTTCAGGCATTTCATTTGATCTGCTTTCAAGTTCAGGCATTTCATTTGATTCGCCATCAGGTAAATTTGTTTCCGAATCAGTATTTAATTTTAAGAATGTTATTTGAATACTAGTATTGAGAAATAAAGAGTCATCAACTTTATGTAAATCAGAAACTTCAGAAGTTATCTCGTCAGCTCGATTTAACATAACATCAACAATCCTCGTAATCTTCTCGTCACCAGACCAATATTTTATTCTTGCATTACTTAATGAATTTTCATCATATAAAAATAATCGATCTGGATTAAAATTTTTATGGGTTCTTGCTATTCGTTCATCTATTCCATCAATTAAATCTTGAATAGCTAATAAACGATTAAATGCTCTTAATGCTCCTGATTCTTTTTGATTTAACTCTTGCGATGCCTGTCCGGAGAATAGTCGGAAAACCCAGCCGACTTTCATATACAAGCTTTTAGATGTGTAGTTAGATGGTGTATTTTGTGCATTTTCATTAGTTTCCCATGGAATAACTGGCCTGGCAATGAATCTACTTGGAGTTGGAACACCTAATCGCCATAACATTTCCAGCTATAATAATAAAATATAATAATCAATTAATATTAATATTATATATATGAGTCCCGCCAAGAAAAACCTGTCATCGGACTTTCAATCATATTTAGTATTAGACACAATCCCTAATACTGTAAAATTGGAAGCCCGATTACTGGTTCTCTCTTGACGGCATTCATACTTATTTATTTATTTATTAGACTTATATATAGCATACCTTTGATCTTCTACCATAACGCATATTCTCGTTATATTTTTCTTCAGCATCATGTCTAAATATAATTTGAGGTTCCTCAGGAGTTTCTGGTTTTTGATCCGAATCAGACAATAATTGAGAATTATTTAATAACCTTGCCATAGGAACCACGAAATATTTATAATCCTTGCCCCATTTTTCAATTTGTGACGTAATCTCGGTAAAAGCGCTATTAGTTATGAAACAATTTCCATCAAAAGGGAATATCCATCGAGCATTTGGTTGAGATTGACCATGTTTCAAAGCTACATTTCGACCACCATTCTAATAAAAATATAAATAATATAATATTAATAAAAAAAAAAAAATAAATAAATAAATAAATAAATAAAAATGCTAGATTATTTTAAAAAGGTAAAATAATTTAAACGTACATTATTCATAACATAAATATTCTTATCATGGTAAGTATAATCGATTGTTCTTATTTTTGCAACTTTTGTAAAGTTCATAAATTCATAAGAATGAAAGAAATCAGGTTCAGGAAAATCTTCTAAACGAAAATCAGCTCTAAGATATTCATCCACATTAAAAGGTATTCTAATATAATCTTTTTTATGTTGTTTTAATAAATCTATTATCGCATTTTCATATTCATTATCAACAATACGATTAATTATCCACCATTTTTTTGTATTTGGAAAATCAGGTTCATTTTCTAAAATAAATCTAGTATTTTGAAGTACTTGGCCAACTTTATGTCTTGGAGGAAGGTCATTGCCAATAATTCGATAAATATGTATTTGCTCATATGAATTAAAAGATGGTTCTATAGGTAATACTCGAATATGAGACATGAAAACAGTCATAAATGCTAAACTAATTAAAATTAGAATAAACCGAATAATTCGCTCTTTACGCATTGTAACAGGAAAAGTCCGATCTAAATTGCCAACACCATTATAGTGGCAAGGTAATTTATTACGTGAACCGTTTAATCTTAAAAAATAATATCCTCGTTTCATTGAAGACATTATTTTTAATCCAAAAAAATTGTTTTTAAAGACTCGAAAGACTCGAGTAAATAATTTTAGGCCGAAAATTTTTTATAAAGGTAGAAAAATATATTAAAATGGCAAATGTGGCATCAAGTAAACCAGATACTTTGATCCCTCTTGATAAAACTAGAATAAATGCTTTACCAAAGATTTAAAATATTGAAAAGAATAGGGTTTGAAGATCTTTTTCGTAGCAAAAAAACAATGACTTTAAGAAATAAAAAGTGAGAATGGTCGGAGAATGCAAATGGTAAGCATTTATATAAAAACTTATCTATATAGTAGCACAATGCAACGTTCTAGTTATTTGTGTATAAAACGATCGTTCAAAAAAAAAAATGTCAGTACAAAGCGACGAGTTCAAAAATATTTCTTTTTTTATCAATTTAGGAAATACATTATTATGCAGGATATATTATAATTAGCATATAATAATTATTTTTGGAAATGTCTAATTAGATTACTAGATTACAAATACGATAAGAACCTATCACGTGATTCAAGCGGTGCGAATTACGGAATTAGACCCGCGCCAAGATAAATTTATTTTTAGAGATCACAAGTATGACATGATGCAAAAGAAGTGTTACTGGCAATCTTGACTAACAATACAGTGCTATATTTATACCATATTACAGTATTAACTTTAAATTGACTGTTTATCATATAGTATAAAACTCTTTCAAATATTTGAAAATTTTAGTACGTATTTTACCGTTACCATTTTTAAGAAAAAAAGAAAATTGAATATGAATGTTTTTGTTTGATAAATTTTATTTCTAAAAAAAGGTCGATATTCTTATTAAATATTTATTATTATTTTTTTTAAATTTTATACTATAGAGTTGATACATGTATTTATAAATTACTAATGCTACAAGTTTGAATAAATAAATAAATAAATAAATTTTTAATTAGACCAAAAAAATTATGATTTTTTGCACGTTTATATTGATATACGTAACCTTCGTTACGTATCATATATAATTTTTTCTATATACGAATATCGCCAAGTGAAAATTTGAAAATCTTAATTCGGCTGATAAAAATTTTAGTTAATCTTAAAAAAAAATTATACTTTAATTCAGCAATTTATCCTTTTAAATTATAAACTATATTATATTTTTTTTTTAATTTAAAAAAGAATTAATCACGTATCATACGATTTTGTAAAATATAGTAACTTGTGCAATGCCGAAATCATATCCCTTAATCTCAATCAATGATTGGATTCGGATTCGAATCCTCGGAATAGGACGATTCAATGGTAACAGAATCATATGAATCCAATGCTTATTCACGATATATAGAAATAAAGGCATATTATTGGTTTTTTTTTGTAGTTAATACTGTAATATCCCTTAACAAGTCACTGCAATGTGATGCAACAATATTTCATTTATGAGTCTCTATTTAGCAATCATTAACGTTAATTAATATTCGTGTATTGTAGAATTTTCTAGCACCCTGGTAATTCCATTAATTCCCATAACGATGAGTATTTTTCACAACTTGTTTATTCTTTACATGTTTACATGTACATCTAACGCTAACGCCCATACTCAAAAAAGATCGTTACCTAATCGATGCATTACATATTGCTATGATATAATTTTCGTTTCAAGTTAAATGATCATTGAATATGCTCTAACTAGAGATGGTATAAATCTGAACGTTTAGACGGATCTGGTACTGGTTTAACCACTAAAATATTCTTTCAGGTATTGGGTTGTGCTATACATGTATGATTTAAATATAAAAAATTAATTCATTTATGCAATAATTAATAGTTCTGCTTACCTTTAAAAAAAAATTAATAATTCCGTGGCTATTGATTATGTGCTACCGAACTCGGCCCATAAAATTGATCGGGCACTGATTACGTATGTCAAATATGTATGCGGCTGATCATTCTATAACACTGCTGCTTGGTCATCAGATAGATCTGTTGCATCTAAAGTAGCGATTTATCTAAAGTAGCTACTTTAGTAGGGTGTCTGGCACGCCAAAAAAATTTGGCATGCTACAAGGCATGCCTTTTGTTAAAATTTGTGCCATGGCATGC
>CAJVPU010000705.1:0-15934 GCA_910591775.1 Dentiscutata heterogama | reverse complement strand
GAGTTTACAAGCTACTTCCTTTGCTTGTTTGGCTAGATCTTCAAGTAGCTTAGTAGGAATAGTTGTTTTGAGAGTAGCTTCATGTTTTGCATTGATAAAGAAAATAGAAGAATCAAGTTGGGGTTCTTAAAGGATTTTAGATTCTTTTTTTAGATAGAAAGAGTAAGATTTTTCAAGGATATCTTTGTATAGTTGGTCTTTGTTGTGAAGGAATTTTTCGTTTAGATATTTGCAATCTTTGTTATTACAGGTTAGTATGTGGAAGTTGGTAGCTTTGATAGCTTCATATTGGTATTGGAGTGGTTTATAGGGTTCTTGAAATTTAAAATTAGATGATAAGAGATTGCAGAGTTTGGAAACAAATTAATGGCAGATTTTGTTTTTAAGAGCAAGTAAGTTTCTTTTCATTAGGTGGGGTGTCAAATTGGTAGGAGTAAATTGGAAAAAATTTATTAAACCATTTTTTGTAAATATCTAAAGAGTTAGTTAAAGGTGGAGTGTAGTAGTTATGTAAAAAAAGTGTTTTAGAGATATTGAATAGAAGGTGAATATTAAATCATAAATCAGATTTAATATTGAAGTAGAGTTTGTCTTCATCGAAATATTCGATAGAGGATTTAATTTTGAGGTGTTTAGGTCTAAAGTCAAAGTCTTTAGCAAATTTTTTGTAGTTAATAGTTTGATAATTATTAGAGAGGTATAGGTGTAGTCTTGCAATGTTTAAGTAAAGTTGTAGATGGTTTTGGGCCTTGTATGGTGGGAATGTAACTAGTGAGGTAAAGATTTTTTTGTAGTTTAATTTGGTAAAGAGAACTGTAATAAATTGGAGAATAATTGTTTGAAGAGTTGTTTCGAGGTAAATAAATGAAATAGTGGTATTGAAACTAATATTGGGGTTGTATTCAAAGATAATATTAGTTAAAAATTGTGGTTGGGAGCTAGCCATATGATGAAGAAGATGTTTGAAAGAGGCTTTGTAAGTTGGTTGGTTTGCTTTTGTAGGTTTAATTTCTCTTCCAGAAAAGAAATTGTAAAGATAGGTTTTAAGAAATCCATATAGATGATGAGAGAGTTTGGTTTAGAGTTTTGTGTTAGGCTTCATATCTTTGGTAATAGGAAAGTTAAATAACTAGTCAAAAGATGTGTTAGGTTTGGGTTTGGGTTCGTAGGCAGGTTGAGAATTTGGTTGGGATGTAGTAATTGAGATAGGTTGGTTATTATTTTCTTTCTCTTTGCTATTGGAATTGTTTACAGAGAGGAGAGTATTGTTAGAGAGTTTAGTTATATTAGAGTTTGAGAATTTGGTAGCCTTGTCATTTGTAGAAGGTTTGTTGATAACTGAGGGCTCTTAGGAGATAATAGGTTGGTCAATTTCCATGTTTGCGCTAGAGGAATTTGTAAAGAAGGTTTCTTGTATAAGAGTAAGAGGGAAAAGGTTATTAAGAGGATTTGGTTAAGGTTTAGAAGTTAGAGTAGGTTGTTGAAAAAAATTGTCAATAGCACTAGAAGTAGAGGGTAGAACTGTAGTTTGGGATTTAAGTTGAGAAGGAGAAGTTTTAGGCTATAATTGATTATTTGGCTAAGTAAGTTGTCGAGGTTGTGAGTATAAAGGTGTGTGAGTAGTATCATTATTCAAGGATTTTGATAGTTGTTCCATATGTTTTCTAATAGTATCATCGGATGGTCCGGAGGTGTAAGAGACGGAGAAAGAGATATTAGTAATACAGCTTGAGTGATAATAGTTTTCACCATATTTAATTGAGTTGCCTTGGGGTGAGTGATGATTATTGATTGATTTGCAATTAATAACTTGGTTGCAGTTTAAGCAAGTATGAGTATAAAAGAGTGGAGAAGATGTATTTAGTATGTTTTCAGGATGTGTTTGTTATTGTGAAATTGGTGATTGTGGGATTGATTAAGTTGTGTCTTTGAGTTTTTGTATAAGCTTTTTAGTTTGTGCACTTGATATTGTGGTATTTATGTTCATATTAAAGTCATAGATTTTGTCATCTTTAGCTATAAATTTAGTTTGATATTTTTTGCAGAGATAGATAATTATAGCGGTTGAAAGTAAAGCAGAGAAGAAGTGTGTGACTTTTTGGTAATTGCAAAGGTCTTTGTTAAAACAAGCAATTGGTTTAAAGCTCTTAGGAATTGCTTTAGCGATTTCTGGTTTATCTTCATATATTGCAACACCATAGGTTCTAGCATTATTTTGGTAAAAGTAATCGAGATCAAGAGTATCTGGTTCTTGACTTGTTAGAGTAAGCATAGTTGATTTGAAAAATCAGTGGATAAGGTCTATTGGATGTGTATCTGGGATGTGACAAATAATTATAGAGATATGACAAATAAGTATAGATGTGACAAATAAGCATAGGTATGACAAATAAGTATAGGTATGACAAATAAGCTTAGAATGTGACAAATAATCACAGGGTGCCAGGTAAACACAGGTCCGATCTTCACATGCTACAGGTATATGTGTTACTTAATTTGGTTGGTGCTAAAGGTTACTCTGTTTTAAATTTAATAAGATCAAATTTGTTTAGGTTTTAGTCTTGTGCTAAATTAAAAGAAAATTAAATATAGTTAGTGTAATGGGAGATAAACCACTAAGATTTGGGCCCAGGCAATATGGGTTGCGCAGTAGAGAGTTACACAAAAACTTATCTAAGTGTTTTTTAGGATGCAAAAGGCAAAAGAAAAAAAAAAAAAAAGTGAAGAGAGTTTGGAGTTTTTTAGATATAGCTTCGTCATTTTAGGTTTACAAGCTTGAGCTATAGTTTGTTATAATAAGAGCAGTGAGCTCTTTAAGTTTTCTTAGCCTTGGGATGAAGGTTTAGATAGCTGTTTTTAAGTTATTTATGATTTTTTAAAAAAAAGGCCAAAGAGCTGTTTTTTGATAAGTTTGAAAGATTTGAAGTTAATATTTAGATATTATATGTATTTTTGTATGAAGAACAAGTTTATTTAGTAGCAAAACTAAGATTGACTTAGTAAAAAAAAAGTTATAAGCTGTTTTTAATTAATTAAATTGGAGAGAGTTTGTGTATAAGTAATAGATGAAAAGAGTTTTTTTTTTATACATAATGATTATGCACAATTTTGTAGGCATATTTAAATAGAAAAAAAAAAAGATAAAAAGGTTCACTTTGTAATTTGGTTATTAACAAATAAAATTGTATAACTTAAATATTAAAATAAATTTATCATATACTTGTTATCCTATTTAAACAATGGCTTCTTCTTCTTCTGCTAATATATACATACCAATTCCAAATGTAACAATCGCTTCAATGTTCTAAACAAAAGTTCAGTATAGCTTTTCTTTAAACTGCCTGTTCTAAAAGATAGCAAAATGAAAGCCAAATGCAAGTTATGCACTAACAAAGAAACGTATCTCACTCTTAACAAAAGTTCCACTACTAGTCTACGCAGTCATATTACTAATGTTCATAAAGTCAATATTGTAGAGGCAGTTAGTATTGGAAATTTTCTATTTGTTTCTAGGCCTAGTAAGCATATTCTTAGTGAAGCATTAGTTAAGTGAATTACAGCCAATGGTTATCCTTTTACCACTATTGAATTGGAAAGCTTTAAAGAGTTGGTTGAGGTGATTAAAAAATTAGATTGATAAAATTCAAGAGATAAATAAATTTGGTTAGTATTTTAAATAATCAATTTAATAATTTTGACCCAACTATTCATCAATTAGCCAACTAATCGATTAATAGTTGGGTTAAAATTATTGATTTAACTAAGACAGCCAATCAATTAATCAATTTTTAATTTGTACTACTAAATTAGGTCTTTTATCAAGAGAATGGAGTATGCTTGAAGAAATAATTTTACCTTTAAAAACTTTTCGTGATATCTCTAAAGATTTGTGTGACAAATTTTACATAACGATGCCTTTTGCCGTACTAGCCTTTAATTTAATTATAGATGATCTTGAAGATTTAGAAATAAAATATTCATCCAGAAATATAAGAAAGGCCATCGGAGTAGCTCTTAATAAATTAAAGCTTTATTACATAAAGTGTGATAATCCAATATATATAATAACAACTTTATTGGATCCAAGGTTGAAAACAAGATATTATGAAGTAGAAAGGTGGGATAAAAGGTGGGTTGATTGGGCAACTGGGTATTTAAATAATAAATATAACAAATATAAAAACATTGTAGTTAGTAATGTTAACACTGATGTAGTGTAGTTAGTAATGTTTCTAGTAGTGACCATCTAAAATGAGTTTTTAATAAACTTTATGAGTCTACAAATGAGGTAAATAAAGTTGAACAGTATTTAAATAATCTTGTAGTACATCATAATATGAATGTATATTAGTAGTAAAAAATGTATTCAGAAAGTTGGTGGCTATAGCATGTGATTACCTTGCCATACCAGCAACAAGTGCAGTGTCTAAAAGTCTTTTCTCAAAAGGCTCAGGCATAGATACTGTAAAACATGAATTTCTAAATCTAAAAACAATACAAAAATCAATTGCACTTGGTAATTGGATAGATTAATAATAAAAAGTTTTTTTTTTCGATGCTCAGTATATAATCATATAAAACATGTTAATTAATATATATAGTACAGTAGTATATACAGTACATATATAATACAAAAGTTATTCTTATTTAGCTACAAAAGTTGTTACATTATACATACTTTTGTTCATCAGATATTTTTAGGTTTTTTTTTTATTATTTCTCATTTCATCCAATTAATCTGTTTTCTGAATATTTTTATTATGAATAAATTTAATAAAAATGTTAACCTATATTACAAGTATACAAATTACAAAAAAATTAATCATATCATCAAGTATCTTAAGAATCGCTTTGCTTCTGAAGTAGTCTTTTAAATCTGAATTCTTATAGAATTCATAGTCCTATGAAATGCTCTTTAAAATACTCTGGTAGAGTGCGATTTTTATGATTTTAATAATTAATTTCTTTAATTGGTTAATAAGTTATATACTTTTAAAATACTACTAAGCTATTATTGATTTAGAACACAAAAGAGTAATATGTTGTAGGGTGGCTATAAAGAATTGTGCCCATATAGAGATAATTATTTTGTCAACTCTCCATGTTGGAGAAAAGTATGTTGTAGAATATACACTTATGAAGATGATTTAGTCTCAACTATACATAATTTACAACAGACCTCTAAATAATGTGACTTATAGAGAGAAGTTGTGTAAAATGCACTTATGAAGATTGACTATAGAAAGAGGGTGTGGCTATATAAATAATAACTAGATTTCACATAAGTTAGCTGTACAAATTTAATTTTTTGGTTTTCATAACATTAAACTTAATATTGAAATATAATTATACAAAGAATAAAGGTGCATATATATATTATCAGCATAATGTGTTTTCTCAGATTTTTTTTTTAAAGGTTCTGACAATAGCTAACGCTGTAGTATCTCTATTTTATAAAGTGAAGTTGAAGTGGAAGGAAGATATTGTAGTCTGAAAATAAAGTATTGATCCAATAATAAATTATATAAAGATTTAAATATTTTGTAAATAGTTTATTGAAGCTATTGGTCTTTACCAAGGTATAATTTTAACTGCGCAACTTCTTTCAAATTATTTTGTTTGTCTTTTTAGGCTAGTATTAAACAAGCTATCAAGAGAAAAATATATCAAAGACACAATACCACAATTTATCCTGTTTTTTTGTTTATTTAGCTTACTAAAGCAAATTTTTATTCTCTCAGTTGCCATTTAAACTAGTTGAAACAGCCCAAAAAATATGATAATTAGCAACACATAGTTTTGACTATAAGAAATTAAGTAATTAAAACCAATGTTATACTAATTATTACATGGTTTTGGTATCTCAAATAGTTTGTGCAACATAATATCTATACTAAAAGCTTTTAATATTTTTACCAACACTATCGCAATAATCTACTATTTTGGTCAAATATGGTTCCTAATTCTGAGTAAGATCTACCTTTTTTTTAATGTTCTAAATTTTTATAAATATGCATAAACATAATTTAATTAGTAACAGTAAGATTACTATGTTTATAATAATCACAATTTTGGCTGTTTTCTTGATAAGTTTAATCAAATTCCTTTCCTGTCAATAATTGACTTACAAACCTTTTTATATAGAACTCAGTAGCTCTAGATAGCACACTTATAAAAATCAAAGTATTTTGTTAGTGTTATGACAGATCGATTAGACTAGAAGTCAAAATATTGAGAATTTTTCATCTTGTCTTGTTTTGGCATTTCTAGTGAAGTGTAAGTTTATATTTACTATCTTTTTAAATAAAATTTTATGGGTTCCAAATCATAATGGAATTCTAAATAAACTTGCTTGATTTTTACTTAGATTTTCTCATACGCTTTAGTCAATCTGTGAATTGGTCTGAATTTAAATTGTCATAGTAAAAATATTTTAATATTTATTTATTTTGATGAATAAAATGCATTATAATACTTCAAAGAGAAAAATTTAATTATTGAAAAATTTTTAATTGATTAAAAGTATCATTCCAATCAACAAGAAGTGGAAGCCCAGATATCTTTTTTTTGTGCTTATTGACTGAAATTTTAATTGATTAATTAGAAAAAATAATTGTCCAAGCACTTCTCTTTATATTACCATTATAGTTCTTAAAATCATTACCAGAGGTAATGAATTATTATCTAATTGTCTATATTACAGCTGTTTTCAAAAAGGTGTGAATGGTCACTAATCACCTTGTTATGGAAATTCATAA
Source organism: Dentiscutata heterogama (assembly GCA_910591775.1). NCBI lineage: Eukaryota > Fungi > Glomeromycota > Glomeromycetes > Diversisporales > Gigasporaceae > Dentiscutata > Dentiscutata heterogama. The sequence continues at coordinate 9,176 of CAJVPU010000705.1, read as the reverse complement.
TATTTTTCTAAATTTCTGGAGTATTCAAGACCTGTTCTAATTAGAAGTTTAATTTTTACTAATCTAAATTTCTAAATTCATCGATTTTCCATATAGGTATATAGAAATCGTTGTTCACACATTTTTGAAAATAGCTATAAATAAAGATTGTACATGTGGGGAAAATTTCTACCAGGGTATTATTAAATTACCAGGTTATCTGAATAAGTTACTATAGCTATATAATAGCAAATTCTTCCCAGATACAATCTTTAAAGGTTGAGTTAAATATTTTTTGTTGTAAAGAGTTTCTATTTGACTATAGATTGTACCCAAGTAGATATTTTATTATATAACTATAATAAATTACCTGAATAACTAATAATTTAATAGTACTCAAGTAGAGATTTTCTTGATGGGTACAATTTCTATTTTTGACTCATTTATACTTGTAGGAATTTAGTAGAACAACATATATATAATTGCTAATTTATTTATTTTGTTTTGTTTAAAACAAAAAATTTATATTTATTAATTAAGATTCATTATATTACTCTATGTCTATTCTATTTTGCATAAAATTACAATTATATAACATGTAAATTAAAAACTTAAAAAATTAAAAAAATAAAAATTTCAAATTTTCATTATCAATGATTATCTAATTCACTATATTTTGCTTAATTCTATATTAAAGTTGACGATATTGCTTTGTTGTTATTTTCATCTCATTTGCTGAAGAAAATCAGATTGAAGAAAAAAAACATCCTGCTAATTCATAACAATTGTGACACTCCAAAAATTTAACAAGACCAGTTGATCTGAAACACTAATTAAAACATGCCACATTAATAGGATTTTAAAAATATTATACACTACTATATAAGTGCCACAAAGGAAAAACTTTTTAATAAGCAAAATGAGCATAAGCAAACTAGCGAGCAATTAAGCCAAGAACAAGCCGCTCAAGAAAGAATTTACCAGCAACTCCAAAGAAAATTTGTGTAATTCTTGTTAAACAAAGAATAACTGTTGACAATTCTAAATAAAATAAATAATATCATTTTTTAAATAAATTAATATAATATTGTTTTTATGAATTAATTAAAAATAGATACCTTTAATCGCCTTTAAAATTAATTTCATGCTAATAATTTTGCTAGTGTATATTCCATCAGGATGCTTTTGTATCAGTGATGATTTAATAACTTTATCAGCATCCAAAAACTGTTTTTTAATTTTATTATTATCTGAACTAGCTATTTTCTTAAACCAAGATTCAATTTTTTGGTTAATATCTGAAGCATTAAGTCATTTTTGTAAATCAGAATTTATGCATTTCTCAGCCAATTTAATAAAGCATTTAGAAGTTCCAGATACAAATACTGGTCACAAACCTTTACTCCAAGTTTAGCATTAAATTTGATCCATCAAAAAGTCTTTGCCCAGTGCTATAATAATACAAAACCAATAAATATCTGCCACTTGTATAAACTGTTTCTCATCTGATAAAACTTCTAGTGCAGCATAGGGCATAATTCTATAAATTTCTCCTAAAATAATGTTGCTTATTCAGAATAGCATTTTTAATTGTCAAACCTTATAGAAAAAAAAAAGAATAATATAAGAATTGAAACTGATATACCTTTTTCCGTTATTTAAGAATATCATATCTACCTCAGACACCCAGATTCATATCGCTCTTGATTAGTTATAATTCTAGACAATCCAAGATCTGCAATATAAGTAGGTTGGTTGGTCTTGCAAAATATTGTCAAATGAAAATCTGCATATAGTAGTGAATATTAATAAGTAAAAGTTAGATATTGATCGTGGCGGATCTAAAATATTATTATAGTATTAATGAGAATAAATAAATACTGATTAATAAGTAAAAGTAGAATATAGATCATGGTGGATCTAAAATATTATTATCAATGAGAATAAAATAAACAGTATTTTTTTATACGTATACAATAGCGCTATAATATATGAAACGCTAAAGTACTATCACTATTTCAAAGTTTAAGACTAAAAATAAATTTTATATCTGATACATAATTTGTGTAACTGATAGATGCTTAACTTTTTCAAAAACTCGAATGTCGAGTTTTTGTTCAATTTTGCCAAGCACTATTGTCAACTGATTCATGGGCTTCATCAGTTGCTTTATAAGCATTATTGGTAGTTCTTCTACTTATATTACTGTTATTACCAGTACTGTTACTACTACTACCAGATGCAATTACTTCTTCTTCGTCTTTATCAGAAATGTAAGTAGCAAAAATTGTCTAATTAGATATATCAAAGAAAGGTTTTGATTTGTCTGACCATCTATTATCTTTATACCAATATTTTCTTGAACATTTTATATGGAAGATTCTTTCTCCGATTTCATTAGCCAAACGTAAAATTTTTTTAATCTAATATCAATAGAATAAAAAAGAAAAATTAATAAATAAATCTAAAAAGTATAACGAAAATATAATTTATCTAAGAGATTAAAAAAAAAAAAAAATTAAAAAAAAAGTTTAACGATAAAATATTTACTTACTCTATATGATCTCTATAGCTTATCATAGACACAGATTACATGATTATCTTTCTTGTTTTTAGGCCATATTTTTAACTATTTTTCAGACATCATTCACTCTATATCTGTTTCAGAAAATTCGTCAGAATGAAATTCTTCACCGTTAATTATATTCTCAAGATTAGCTTTAAAATCATTAAAATCTATATTAGATACAAGTTGTTTAAGGTTACTATCATTTGTATTAACTATATAATTAACACCCTGAATTTGCTTTTTTTTTTTCTATTAATAAAATTAATTATAATTAATATCAGTGACCTGATATTCCTATAAAAAAAACTTAAAGACCTTAATATCTACTTCTGATCATTGACTATTCACTTCTTTTCTTTTCTTATTAGCCTTTGATTTCTCTAGATCCTGGTCTATCTGATTTTTTTTACATCGGTAAAGGTGAAGTTGTTGGAGTACATACTTAAGCTCAGTATCTTTGTATCTAAAATGACTCTCCAAAGCTGCCTTGATTGCTGGCATAGTTTTTTTAAACACGTTCTGAGAAATTTCTATCCATCTTTTGTTTGGATTGAGTTGAAGAGCACCATCTAAATTACATAAAATATTAATTTCTTTGTTCTATTAACTAAAAATAATAATGATAATAATAGTAAAAATCAAATAATAGATAATGATAGTATATAAAAATAATGATAAATTAATAATAATAATAATATTAGTATTTTAAAATAAAATAATTTATAATGATAATAATAATATTATATTCACATACATGGAAGAGCTTATATTGTTCAGGTATCATTTCTTCTAGACATTCATATAATCTTTTATTATATCTGGTAAGAGGTTCTAGAGTGACAGAAAGCCTTTGATTATTTGCAGGAATATTATGAAAACTTTACTTTTTTTTTACCCATTTTCTTATTAGAGCCAGTGGGAGTGATAGTAGTAGTATTTGAATTATCTTGAGGAACTTTATTAGTTTTAGCAGTTTAGTTGTATCAATATTATCATCATCTAAAAAATCTATGTTACTTATTAGACATGATAGCCCAGTTGTCCTCAATGTACCAAGTCATTGACAATAGGTATTAGTAGATCATTTTGTATTGTTTGTGGATCATTTTGTGTTGGTAAATCATTTTGTGTTAGTGGATCATTTAATTTAATGGATTTTAATTTATTAACTTTGTTAATCAAATCTTGTACAGTGTCTTTTAAAAAAGTGATTTCTATTAATATATAAAATTTTTGTTAGAAATATTGGTAAGTCAATAGTTTGATTATAAATACATATACATATATAGTTATCTTGATCTTTTGCATTGGGGCTTCTTGACCGATGGTGAGAACGTTCAGTTAGAGAAATTGATCTTTAACTACAAGAATGTTCATTAGTTGGAGATGATCTTTGACTGTGAGAATGTTTATTAGTTTGAAGAGATGATCTTCTACTATGAGAACATTCATTAGTTGGAGTAGGTGATCTTTGACTGCAACTTTCATTATCTCATTGTCTATTAACTAAAGATTGTGAATGACAAGATGGGGATGCTGATCGATGGTTGATTTAGAGAGGTGGAGATGCTAATCGATGGTTGTTTGGCGAGCAGGTATTACTAATTGTTGCCATTACTAAAACTGATGATAAGATGTTAACAATCAAAATGATATATTTCGCACTAACATAGATGGGGAAACTGAACATTGACTTGAAACGATATTAATTTTGTAAGAACTTCTACTATGCATTTTTTTCAAAAGTTTCAAAAAAACAAAGAAAATTGAGTTATGAATATTTGAAGAGAAAAAAAGAAAAGTAATTGCAAATATCTAAAAAAAACAAAAAAGAAAATCAATTGGGTTATCGGGTATTCAGTATTTAGTTGAGAGAAAAGGAAAAGCAATTAAAAGTATTCAAAAAACAAAAAAGAAAACCAATAGAGTTATTAGATATTTGGTATTTAGTTGAGAGAAAAAAGAAAAGTGATTATGAATATCCAAAAAAACAAAAAAGAAAATCAATAGAGTTATCAAGTAATTTGAAAGAAAAAAAGATTTTGAAAACAATTGGGTTATCAGGTATTTGATATTTAAATTGAAAGAGGAAAGAAACAAGAAAAAGCGATTTATTTTATATTAATTTACCTATTAATAATCAGGCTTTCGTTTAATATATTAGTATATAAAAATGTAATGACAGATATTATAAAGATTTACAAGCAAAGCAAAAGAGTCAAATAAATATTATAAAAAGAAAGAATAATGCAAAAGAGTCAAATTTGTAAACGTATGATAAGAAAAAAGTATGACCTATTTATAATTTTTATAGTGAGGTCGTATTTTTAGAAGTTTAATGATTTTTTCTTTGATTGCATATGACGTACTTTAAAATAATATCAGAATAAAATTTATAGTTAGATAAAGTGTATAAAATAAATATATATTATTATATAATTTAGAAATAAAATTTATATTATGCAATTTACAAATAATTGCATTAAACAAATGAAAGACCTATTGGTATACCAATAACTCTATAGTTAATTCAAATTATTAAGATGTTAAAATATGTATTATTATGTAATTTAAAAATAAAATTTATATTATGCAATTTATAAATAATTGCATTAAACAAATGAAAGATCTATTAGTATACCGATAACTCTATAGTTAATCGAATCATTAAAAATATCAAAACAAAAAGTTTAATTTTACTGATAAAACTAGCAAAATAGGATTCTAATAATGTTTTTATTATGCAGTTTATAACTTTATTGTTGTTAATTCGAATCACTAAAATGTCAAAACAAAAAAAATATATAGCTACTATTGATAGTAATAAAAAGATCTTACAAGGCAAAAAATCTATCGATATGTTTATATGAATTTTAATACCAATGATGTAAACAAAGAATAATTGTCAAAAAAGAGAGTTTAATTGTCAAAACAAAGAGTATAAAGTTTATTAAATAATAGTTAGAAAAGCTTATAAGGTATATCAATATTTCAAATTTTCTTAAAGATTTGAATTATGTATAAATAAAGCTTTCTTTCTATTAATTGAACTACATTCTCTTGTTTAATTCTATCACTATATCTATATTGCTTTAATTTGTTTACAAATAAATTCTCTTATATTTGCTCATATATACTCTTATTTATATTACTTGCTTATATATTCTGCTCAATATTTTTTTAGTTTTTATCACTATAATGGTTTACAGAAAAAAGAGTTGGATAGTTAAAGAAACAATTAGAAAAATTACCAAATCTAAAAATTCAAGAAATCATCTCTCTGAACCTTGTTACTATTAAACTTGTAATAGTAATATTGTTGATCCAAGAACTAAAAAAGCCTTATGGCTAAAAATAATATTCTAAAAGAAATTTTTAGAAAATTGGTGGACTTTCAACAGGCAAAGCTGCTATAGTGAACCTTCTGAAAATGAAATTTCTAGAAATAAAAATTCCAGAAGAGTAGATACCAGTAGCTCTAATAATAATTCTGAAATTTTTTATGAAGAAAATTACAGTTTCATTACCAAAAGTCATTCTAAAAAAGAGAAGAAACCAATTTGTATTGAAGAAAGAAGAGCACAAATATCTATGCAATTAATCAAAAACATGTTTTCAGATAAAGAAGATGATCAAGTAGTTGAAGATTATTATAAAAATTTATCTGAACAAGAAATTAATTTTAATATACTGGACAATAATATATATAAAGATATAAATATATCTTATAAACCTATAGACTTTTTTATAGGTTTTACATAAATAATTTTATAGATTCTTAAATTTCAATAGAGGTTCTGAATATCTGATGTATTAACTAATGTATTAATAAAATTTTTTTAGTATCTTTTGCTTTTTCAAGATACAGTTGTATATGCTTTTTTTTCAACTAGTTTAGGTATGGTATGTAAAGTACTTGAAGTCTGTGCTTATATAGTCAAGTATGTAACATGTAAGAAATATTGTAAGTTATATAATATTGCCGATATATCAACCAAAAAACCTAATACAGAATCTAAAATTAGCCATTGTACTGAATCACCTAATAGCAAATCAAAGACATTCTTGTAATTCAACTATTGCTAAAAAAAATACCTATATTAAAAGATATTCACTATAAAGAATTAATTTTTTGTTAAAAAATATTATTTTGTCTAATTTTATTGTAATTTTTTTGCAAAAAAAATTTACAATAAAATTAGATAAAATAATATTTATTTTTACAATAATTTTTTTATAAATTAGATGATTAAAATTTGTTTTTATAGAGATTATTTATAAACTGGTGCTGATTTTTCCTACTATTTCTTTGGCAAACCAACTAAAGTTGTTATATAATAAGGAGATTTGAGTATTCTTGCAAAAAGTAGGTTGGAAGGTTAGTAGATTCTAATTTACTAACTAATATTTATGATAGAAAAATTTAGAAAACCTTTTAAAATCCTAGCAAAAATTTGATATTTTTTCAGAATAAAGTATTGGATTGTCATCTAGAGATAATATTAAACATTGATTAGTTTCAGCCTTTTGACAATTCCCAATATAAGTACGGTATAAGTTTCGATTAGTCTATTGTCTTTTTAAATTATATGATTTTTTTTTTTTTTTGTATTGTTTCTTTAAATTATAAATTGATTTTTTTTTTTTTGTATCATTTTTTTAAATTATAAATTGTTTTTTTTTTTTAGTGTTGAAGTGATCTATGGAATAATTTGCAACCTTCCATATGATGAGCAATTCAAGCTATCGAATATACTAATATTAGCATTAATTTCTGAGCCAAAAAAATCAAAATTACATTAATTAAACTATTTTTTGGCTTCTCTAGTTGATTAGTTTATAGGTTTATTTGATAGTATTAGACTATCAAGTATTTTTGAAAGCCCTGCCAGAAAATTTATTAGAGTAGCAATAATATGTTGTTCTAGTGATATACCAGCTACAAGAAAATTATATGAGTTCATTTTAGCTTGAATAGCTTGCTATAGGTGCTTGAAAAAAGCAAATTACGACTATAGGAATTAATCTAATTTTGGTAGATTTAATGATATGTCTAATTGGTTTGTTGAAAAGAATATCAATGAAGTTTACCAAGATGCCATTGTGCAGAAAGACTATAATATCAAAGATGCAAGGAGAAAATATATATCAGAAACTTTAGTCTGTTGATCAGAAATGTATTGGCTTTCCTATATTATTCTTCTGATTTACTATAATAGATCCAATGCATTACCTATTTTTAGATATAGCTAAATGGATTATAAAATTATAGATTGATAAAGCTATTTTAACATCCCAGGATCTAGAATTAATAAACAAATAAGCTAAAAAAATTTAAGTTTCTTCTGATATTGGCTATGTACCTTACAGAATTGCAATAGGTGATGAATTTTTAGAGTTTATAGCTGATCAATAAAAGAATTTTGTTTTGGCGTACAAAACTTTCATAATATAAGATTTGTTACAAGAAAATAACTGAAAAATTTTAATATATTTTGTTCGGGCTTGCTTAATTTTAGTAAATTTATAGGTGTTATCATAATTAAAGTTAATACTTTAATCTAAATATAAATATATCTGAATTAATATTTTGTTAAAAATTTATAGTAAAATATAATTATAAAAATATAGTAAAGTATTAACTCTAATCATAATTCAAAAAAGAAAATTTTGATAATAATACTAATCATTTTTGTTATTATATTTCTTTTTTTGAATTATCTATAGATATGTTAGATTCTATATAAAGACAAATTAGAAGAAGTATATTAGTGCTTACTTAATATGATAAAGCTTATTGAAAAAATCTATAGTCCTAAAAAAATAATACCTAGTTTATATTTATGCTTATATATATATAAATACGTTATAGACTATAGGCTTATATATTTTTTTTCGTGTTTTAGTTTCAAAAAGATGAATAGTTTATTAAATATGTTTTATATTTATAATAGATATATTAAAACATTAGTCTTTGCTTTAAAAAATAATCTTACGATATCATGTACTATAAAGTTATTTTCAAGATATATATTTATATTTATAGTAATATATATTATATAAAGTTATGTTATGCTTATTAATAATTATATTAATATACTAATAGCATATATAGTATTTTTATTGATTTATAAGTTCAATTCATAGTAGCAACAGAAGAGTTGAATCTGAATTACTTAAAACTATGCAGTATTATACATTACTAGATGAGATTTTACTAAATACTAAAAGTTATTTAAAAACTTGTTTATAGTTCATTAAACAAAAAACAATAAACTGCAATCTTACTATACATAATAGAAATGATTGCTAAGAGTTTCTTTCAATATCTGTAAATATTAAAGAAAACTCAGGTACTGGTTCAGAACCCTTTTTAGAAAAATTACTAGGGCTAACAAAAAAAAAGAATCTTCTAAAAGAGTTATATTCTTTACTAACAAGTTATTATAATAATGCATATTATTATAATTTCACATCATTAGCCAATATTCATTATCTCAGCTGCACTACAACATATCCCTAACAAAAAATATACAGTCCGTAACTTCCAACACATCTTTTCCTCAAAAGCAAAGACTAATGTTTTAATATATCTATTATAAATATAAAACATATTTAATAAACTATT
>CAJVPU010000704.1:0-15935 GCA_910591775.1 Dentiscutata heterogama | reverse complement strand
AAACATGCGGTAACTGCGGATCGATCAATAAAAAACTTGGTGGATCCAAGATTTTTAGATGTGATTCTTGTAGTTTAGAAATAGATAGAGACATGAACGGTGCCAGAAATATCTTACTCAAACGTATCACAGAGGGTCAGGTTAATCCTGACTTTGGGACTTGAACCTGCATGGGATCCGATCTGATAGTAAAGACTAACTTTATTTATGATTTTTGGATTCAATTTCAAGAGTACGTTAAAATGGAGATAACAATTATCGATAGTGTAAAAACTTTGTATGATGAAAGATTAGTGGTCATGTCAAAAGTGATACTGCACGAAAAAAATAACAATTAAACGAACTATACCAATTAAAAGCAATAAAAAAAAAAAATTTAACAAATTATTTGTTATACGTATTATTTTTTTTTTTTTACTTTTATTGTCCGGAGCGAAGCGTAGGACTTAGGGATGTTAAATGATCTGTCCCAACTGACTCGACTCCAGAAGTCGAGTCAGTATCAGACTCAGACTTAAGTTTAATCATGTGACATAAATTTAATACATCAGAGATAGTGATAGCGATAACGATAACGATAATAATAAATCCTTTATTTAATAACAGTTAAGAAAAAAATAAAAAAATTTCCTCTATTTAATATAATATTGAACGAAAATAAAGAAAATAAAAAATAAAAAATTTTTTATTCTAAAATTCCTGACTCTAACCAGCTTTTCAAGCATAAAGAAGCTCTAACTGTCTGATCTAGAAGATGATTTTGGGTGAGATCAATAGTGTTCTTTGCTACAGAAAAAGATCATTCACAAGAAACACTAGTTGTTTGTAAAGCAAAGTAATCAGCTGCCATACAAGCTAAAGTCAGAAAATAAGGGGCATTGATTTTCCACCAGAGCAGAGGATTAACTCCTGGTTCGCATGGCAAGGAAAAATAAGATATTACTTCATTTTCTTCATTTTCTTCATTTTCATTTAGTTGTATAAGCTTTCGAAAAGCTTCTAATGGATCTAATTTAGGGGTTTTCTTCAAGTCATCTGTTTCATATAACAAATGAATAGTTTTTAATCTATCAGTAGCTAAGTTATGGTCAGTATCATAGAAACATCTAAATTTTATTGATAGATCCAAAAGGGTGGGAATAGCAGAAGTGTGAGAAAAATAAATCCAATACTCACTTAGTTTATCTTTCATTCCTTTGACTACTTCTTTATATATATAAATCTAAGGTACTATAGTGATTAAGGTGTGAGAGAAGACCCTGGATAATTATTCGCAAAGAGCCATGTGAGGGTTGTAAAGTATTTGATAAAGTCATAGTCACCTCATAAAAAGGTTTGAGAAACTGTATCATTTCTTTAATTACTTTCCAATTATTAGACTCTAAGTAATCATTTATTATATTAGGTCGAGATTGTATGAGGCCATCAGTAATGGCTTGAATTTCAATAAGCTATTTAAGCATCAAGTAGATAGAACTCCACCTTGTCTCTATATCAATTTCTGGATGAAGAAATAGATGATTTAAAATAGCAGCAATTCTCTCCATTTCTTTTAAAAGTGAAGGTAATTTTTTTAATTTATTACAAAAATAATGGGCCTTTTTAATTTAATTAAAATAATTTTTTTGGCCTTCTTTGACTGCAAGATTGATGACATATGCTGCGCAGTACACATATATAAAATTGGGATCTATAGACTTTTGGAGATAACGAAAACACATCATATTATTTCTCGTATTGTTATCTGTAATCTGATTACTTTTTGTCTTATTTCTAAATTATTAACAAGTTTAAGAACCTTTTCTCCAATATAATCACCAGTATGAGCATCATGTAAAAGAATGAAATCAAGAAAAAGCATTTTCATTGACCATTTAGCATTGATCCAGTGTATAGTAATTATAAGAAAAGGCTGTTGATTGCATGCAGTCCAAATATCAAGGGTAAGTGCTAATTTATTTTTGTTCATTTTTAAGATTTCCTTTATTTTTACCCTTGCTAAATCAAATTGTCTTTGAATATTAATAGAAAGCATTTGACGGCAGGGCATTTTGTAATGTGGATCAAGATTGGAGACTAATTTGATAAAAGAATTATCTTCAACCATAGAAAAAGGTTGTTGTTTAATAATAATCCATTTTAATAAATTGTAATTCAAAGACTCAATATGATTTCTTTCAGTATTTATAGTCATCGAATAAAGAAAAGGCTGATTTAAATCATCTTGCTGAAAATCTCTAAAGATAAGTGGATATTTTACTTTAAAATAATGATTTATGTTGAAATTGATATACCTTCAGCCCACTTATTTTGGCATATTTTACAAAGTTTGAAGGTTTCATCACTAAGTTCATCACTAAGTTTGTTGATATATTCATGAACTGGTACAACTTTTTGTCTAATTCTTAGGCATTGTTCTTTAGAGCGATTAATTTTAGCAGAATGCTTATGACGATTATATTTAATGGAATTCTTAGAATTAGAACCCTCTGAATAATCAGGTTCAGCAAAATTTCTAGTTTTCTGAAGAGAATTTTGAATATCTTCAGAAAAAGATTTAGTAGAGAAATCAGTAATCAAATAAGGTGTAGACATAATTTAGAATGTTATATTCATCCAAAGACAAACAAATTAATAGATGAGGAAGAGAAGGCAAGAGACTATATAATTTTTCATGATTTATGAATTAATGCAATAAGTTTATTATTATTATTAATTTTTTTTTATCTTGCATAGCGCAAAACTAAATTAGATTGCAATATAGTGTCTAGACTTATGTGGTTTTAGAGATTTCCATTATTAACAATGAATTCTAAAATTATATAAATAAAAGAGCAATCGCAAAGCCTTAAAAATACTTTTTAGCTAATAAAAATAATTAATAATAATTATTTTTATCACGGTCTAATCAGAATTTTTAAAGTTTTACGATCACTCTTTTCAGAATAGTTCAGTAGTTGTGAATATGGACTTATATTAGGGTGTTCCACACTAAATGATTTACAAACATAGTGTAGCACTATATAATTGGCCTACTATATAAGATTTTTAAAATTATGTCGATCAATTCATTACCTATAGCAATAGCATATTATCTTATAATAAAAACTGTGCATTTTTAAAATGTTATAACTTTCTTTCTAGTAAAGCTAATTTGATTCTGTAACTTGCAAACAATATAAAAATAATGTAGTTTTAAAACTATGTTAAGATATTTTTCAATTTATTTTATTAATTAGCTAAATCTATAAATTTAATAAATTTTAATAGTTATTTAACGATTAAATAATAGAGATCTGCTAGATTTTATATATTAATATTAAATATGGCAACATAGTTTTGAAGCCACACTATTTTTATATTATTTGCAAGTTACAAAACTAAATTTGCTTTATTAGAAAGAGAGTTATAACATTTTAATAGTAATATTTAAACGATTAGATTATAAAGACCTACTAAATTTATATATTAATAATATTAAATATGGCAATATAGTTTTAAAATCACACTATTTTTACATCATTTACAAGTTACAGAATTGAATTTTCTTTACTGGAAAGGTAATTATGACATTTTGAAAATACATAGTTTTTATTATAATAAATTTTTTTAATAAATTGATTAACAAATTTTCAAAAATCTTACATAGTGGGCCAATCATATAATGCTATACTATGTTTGTAAATCATTTAACGTGGAACACCCCAGACTTATATCTTGTGTGGCATGATCACAGCTTCACTATAAGATTGCTCTTTTTAAACTAGTAGATAGCAAACCTATTCTTATTTGAATCTTGGTAGCTATAAATATGCATTTATATCTTGTATTATTATCATGGTAAAATCATGATTTCACTATGAGATTACTTTTTTTTTTTTTAACAATACTCTTCGAATTGGATAAACAACTTGGTTATTGTAATTACCAAATTTATTGTTATTTATATAAATTTATTGATTCATACAAAACTGTTATTATTACTCCAAAAATATATTTGAATTTGTCAAAGAACTTTTATTATATTGGATTTAATATCTAAAAAACCATACTTAGCCTAATTCTACATCATGGACAAGAATAGGTAGTTCTTTTAATAAATAGGATCAATCGTGTACAGGGCTTAAACGACTATATTGAAATGCCAGCCATTCAAAAGTATCATTCTTGATTTATAAATTAAGTGGCTAGCATAATAAACAATAAGATGTACAATACACTAATTTTGATGAATCAAGAAAACCATTTTAAACATTTTAAACAATAAGCTGCAGGCTGGTAAATTACTATAGGATTTTAAGCCCTGATCGCATAGTGTGTAATAATTATAATTGACATTCGAGCATAATTCATATACAATGTTCACAATTTGGTGATTATTGGAGTCGACTTTAACCAACTCAACTCTAACCGACTTGTAAACTGACTAAACCGAGTCGATTAACATCCCTAGTAGGACTCATATTTCTACGCTCAGTGATAACCAAAACTACGTTTTTGATATTTTTACATCAAAATTATCAAAAACGTAGTTGTGGCATTTTCCGTCTGTAACGCCCCTGAAAAACCTGATCTGCGACATGCACAAATTAGATTTTCAGGGGTTGAGGCAATTAATCGAATATTTTAGGCTCCGGACTTATACCGGCTAGTTATTATTATTATTATTATTATTATATGATTTTTAATAAACTTTTTTCAATTAGTAATACAATCGCAACTCAAATTTAATCTCCTTTCGAACGAACAATTGCAGGTCGGAAGATCAGGTGACTGCGCTCTAGATTATTGGTTAAGGTATCATACCAATACAATAACTTGGCTGTTGCCACCGATGAACAAAGTCCGATGAATTTTGTCACCACATAAAGGAAATTGGTAGCACTAGACTGAAGCATGCACCAATGATAATTTGCCACTTTTATATGTAATACATGAATGTCGTCAAGCGAAAACCTACAATTTCGATTTTTGCCGACTCCGCTTTCTGATCCGATTCTTGATAATTTTAAATTAAGCACAACATATTTATATGGTGTGTTAAATCACATTTTTCGGGGTTTGATCTGTAAAATTTATTTCGGAAAACTCTCAATTCCTGGTTTTTGCGCAACACTCATTTTAAATTAATTTCGAAAAGTTTTTCCAATTTTCTTGTAAACTGAAATGGAAGATACCACACTGTCGGCTTTATGCAATTCTTTAGGAGCCATGATTATGGCTTTAATTATCGCTTATCATTACGTTGTTGTTAACGATAAAGATTCTTCTAAAGGGGAGGTTTTAAATGATACTTCTAAAGGTGTAGTTATTAAAGATTCTAAAGGTTTGATATTTGTCCTTAAAATTTGGTTTGAATTAGGCAATTCTTTTAATACTTTTGCTAAAATGCATCTATAATGATTTACATTTATGTATATATTATCATCAAAAACTAGCAAATTAATCGGTGCATGGTGCTCCATGTAAAGATGACTTACGCTCAAAAACCCTTCCCACACTTTAAATCTGTGGAAAAATTTAATTTTTAAAAACCAAAAATATAATAAAAACATAATAGGTGCAGAACACCATAGATCGATTTTAAATTTTAACTGTTTTGTATATTTTATGAACACGAGATATGAAAATGTGTCAGAATAGGACTGAACCAATATTAAACGATCGAGAATTATTGTTGAAAGACATTATTAATACGTCAAATAATTTATTCATTTTTTTTTATATATTTCTGCTAAAGTTTTCATATAATCAGAATTTTCTATACGTAAACTCTGAGCATCAGCCTGTGCATTTGGCAGTATTTCTATCTCTGATACCACGACATTTGTTGGTCTGGCAGCTACAAACACTACACATTCAGCTAAATAATTATGGTAGAATAAATTAGCAGCTAAAAATATATTTATTAAAATTTGAAAAATTAAAAACTGACCAACATCTTGAGGAATGAGAGGTTCGAAACCCGAATAATAAGCATTCGAAAATTCAGCGTTTCCATAACTTCTAACCAGTGTAAATTCACTTTTAACCGCACCTTTTAATAATTACACAAAAAAATGAATTTGGTAGATATGTAAATAAAAAAATTGTATAATAATTACCTGGTCTAACCAAAACAACTCGGATTTTGGTTGATAAAAGTTCTTTCCTTAGAGACCTTTAATAATGGCACATCCTTAACATGACGAAAATGGAGTGACATAGTGATGGCGCAAAAAATTTTGGCGATACCGTGATCTCCGGGCCAAATCGGAATGGAAAGTGTCTCGAAAATTATTTCGTTAAACTATTAATATCTGGATCTCAATGGTAATTTTCCAACGCCTTTCATTCCGATTCGTCTCGGAGATCACGGTACCGCCAAATTTTTGCTCCATCACTATGTCACTCGCGAAATGCACAATGTACGTGATTTAGTCCAACCAAATTTGTAGACCAAGCGTAATGTTAAATAAAACACAATAATAAATCGAACTCGGATTAATGACACCCACATATGCTAAAATTAGGGTTGTTAATGGGTTGGGTTGAGCTATTCCTTCACTCACTCCAACTTGGTTTGGGCTCACTCTGGAGCCACTCCAGTTTTGCTTAAAGCTGCTCCAGTTTACTCCAGTTTCACTCCAGCATATTTTTATCTCACTCCAACTTGAGTTAGGCTCACTCTGGAGTTGCTCCGGAGTATATCACTCCATTAACAACCCTATCTAAAATATTAGGCAAACTTTTGAAACTCTATACAGCTCGATTGGAATTAAATCAAGTGCACCATACATTTTTTCGCCATTTCAAGGGTGCTAATAGAGACATAAACACATCAAAAATGTTATCTCCATAGCAAATACTTTAAATGCGAAGGATATTTACTCAGTAATTCCTTCAATAGCAAATTTCGAACCAGCATTTCCGAATCCATGACTTCGTTTCCCTATAAAATATTAACGATTGGTTGATTAATTAAATATAGCTTATAAGCGATTTATGTAAATTATTGCATACCAGAAATGCTTCCCATATTAATAATATCCCCTGAATCTCGTTCCTTCATTTTTGGTAATACAGCTTGAGTCATATAGATTAGACCATAAACATTTGTTTCTATTGTTGCTTGAATATCTTTTTGAGAATTCTCTTCTAACGGATCAAAACCTAATGCTGTACCAGCCTATATAAAACTGACATTATAGATAATCTATGAAACTAGTGTTACAAATCGGACCAAAAAATGCAATCGATTAGTTGGCCAAAAAATTTTTTAAAAATCGATTAAAAATCGATTATAGCCGACTAATCGATTAATCGATTAGTTAATTAGTCGATTAACTGACTAATCGACTAGTTGGTATATCAAAATGGCTTTGATATAAGACCAAGGTATGATATATACCATATAAAACAACCAGTCGATTAGTCAACTAATCGATTAACTAACTAGTCGATTAATCAGTTAATCGATTAATCGTCAACAACCAATTAGTTGTCTAATAAAATTATCAATCGATTAGTTGCCAATTCGATTAATTAATCGATTTTCGATTTGGAACACTATATGATTAACGTTAAGGATAACATAATTCCATTAATTTTTTACCGGTATAGTAAATTATTAAGGATATGAGCTTTGAATTAGCTTTGGCAAACTCTAAAGCTATTGCTGCACCTATGCCTGATGAGGCGCCTGTACTACTAATTATTTTTTAAAGTCAATTATAATCTTTTGAGAGTGCCAACTCAAATAATTTAATGACCCACATTAAGACAACACGTTTCTGCAAGTTGTAAGACATTCTTTAAGAACCTCAAAAATTAGAAAATGACTTTAATTTTAGCGAGTTACACGAGAATTTAATTTAATGGGGAGGATTGAAGATCAAGGAACCCAGTGGCAAAAGTTTCAAAGTTGATATACCTGTGGTTACATAGTTGATAGATCGACAATGCACCCAAATCGGTGATGCATTTCTGTACTAGTGATCCTAGTCATTATATGTAAAATCGACTTAATAACACTGGATAAAGGTTTTCTCAACGAACCCAATCTCTACATTAAGCCCCAATTTTTGATTACAGCCGTTTTCCAAAGACATAAACAAGTATGGATCATTCACAATATTTTTCAGATTTATATGGCTTTCAAGAAACATTCTAAATGAATTTTTTGATTCCTCATATAGGTATATGGAAATATTCATGTCATTTGAAACTGCTGTAAATTCACATAAGAGCACTGTCAAGAGAAAATGAAACTTCGGGTTTTCAAGTTTACCATTTATTATTTACCAGATTTAGCCCACAAAAAATCTGATCAGTAACATATATGATATGCAATTATATATCATATATGGTTTTTAGGGGCTGAATCTGGTAAATAATAAATAGTAAACTTGAAAACCCAAAGTTTCATTTTCTCTTGGCTTAGTAATTGATAAGATTTATATTGAGAAAAAATAGTATCAATGCTTAAAGTGATTCCAATGTAAAAAAACTGCATATATGCTTGCAATATTATATAACTCTGTTCACATGATCATAGTCCAAAGACATTAATCTAAAAAAGTAAAGTAATTGAAGCCAAAGATAAAAAAAAAAATAAAGAGTAATAAAACCAAAATAGGGGTGTTCTGGATAAGGCTGTGTTAGTATACGATTAAATTTTAAGAATTCATATGGGAGAAAATAAAGAATGAAAAGATTAAGAAAAAATTGAATAATTTGAGAAATAAAAGTAAAATTACAATTGTCAAAGCCCCTAGTTATTGTCAAAATATTAGATTAGATGAGATAGAAGATGATGAATCAAACTCATAAGGGGAAAAAGAAAAATTTAGGAATATAAAGCTTTTGGAATGTAAAATTAAAAAATATTACCCAAGCCCCTAATACTATAGATTAGTCATTAAAATTTTAGATTAGATAGTACAAAAGTAATAGATTAAATTCATAAATGAGAAAAAAAAAAAAATTATTAAAGAAAAATTAAATACTTATATGATGCAAAAGCACAATATTATTGCCCACACCCCTAATACAATAAATTAGTTATTAAGATTAGATGAGATAGAAGGTGATGGAATCTTCCTGTAAAACAAAGATATATCTAAAATATTTATATAAAGAAAATTTTAAATTAATAAAAATATATCCATTGGATTAGTAATAAAACTTGATTGAAAAACTTTTAGAAAATTAAAATTGACCTTTTATAAAGAGAATTTCTCATCTGTTGATAAATACCTATATCTTTTCTTGTCTTCAAGCTATATGAAATTTTCGCTATCATGGATCAAGACAATTCTATATTTCAATATGAGTCAGAGAATGCCTATAATAATTTACTAGAATCTAATTCAGATTCTCTGTCCATTATGTCTTTTGAATCCTCTTCAACACTATATAATTTTGAATATTCAACATTATCCCCTAACCTTGCACATTTTAATTCATCATTATATGCTTCAAAATATTCAACCTCTTCACATAATTCCAAACAGCTTGCCTTGTTATTAGATAGTTCTGAAGATATTACTTTACCTTCAGATAATCTAGACCATTCTGATAATCTAGACCATTCTGATTCTTCAAATACTAATTCTCTATAAAGTACTAGAAAATATAAGTTAGTTTTTGCTACATCATCCAATAAAAAACCTAGACCTAGAAAAAGTTGGGTGTGGAAACATATGACTAAAGATAAATTAGTAAAAAAAGAAACAAAATGTTCAGTCCTAGTTAATCAAAATGGAAAAATAGAAAAATGTGAAGAAATGTTTGCACTTCTTACTAGTACAAGTACACTAGGAGCTTATTTACGCACAGTATATCATTTGTTAGAAAAAGGTTTGTTATTACTATTATCAGCCACATCTGAATAGCCAGCCTCTAAAAAACCTATTCAGATAGCTCAAAAAAACCCCACACAACCTACATTATTAGATACAATAAAAAAATCATCATTGCCTTCTAAAAAAAAAGATAGATTAACCTCAAGACTTCTAGCTTGGATTATTGATGATATGCAACTATTAAATGTATTAGAAAATAAAAAGTCTATCAATTTTGTGTATGAGGCTAAATCTCGTTACTAAGTTCCATGTAAAGATATATTTAAAAGAAAAATTTATGAAGCAGTTAACTTTGGAGAAAATAAAATTCACAACCTTTTTCAAAAAACAATGGATACTTTTTCATTTTCAACTGATCTTTGAACCAATAAACATAAACCGTATATTAGAATCACAGCCCATTAGCTTGATTCTAATTTCTACTTAAACCAAGTACTTATGACCATCGAAAAATTCCCTTATTCTCATAACAAAGAACATATTGAAGACTGTTTAAGACATAAATTTGCCAAATGGGATGTTTCAGAAAAATGTATTACTGGAACAACTGACAATACTTCGTTAATGGTTAAGGCAATAGCTAATCTCGAAGTAATTTATATTCGCTGTACAGCGCATACCTTTCAACTTTCTATTACTGATTCTTTAAAATCTAGTGAAATAACGATAAAGCAAAGGAATTGAATAGTTTTTTAATTAATAAAGATAAATATAGAGAAATATTAAGGAAAGCACAAGAAGAAATAAATGAAAAAAATAATTATGCTACAAGTTGAATGCAACTATTGAAGCCAGTAGCCACAGTATCTGTCACATGCTGGAATTCAACTTTTGTGCTATTGAAACTTTTATTATTGCTATATGATCCAATACAATTACTTGTTAAAAAGATGATTCAAAATGCTGATTAAGAAATTTGTAAAGATAGAAAAAAACTAGAATCCTTATTATTAAATGAAGAAGAATTGTTAGATTTTAAAGAGCTCATTAACTTACTAAAACCCTTTGCTTGTATAACAACTTTAATGGGTGGTGATACATATCCTACACTTTCTCTTATACTTCCAACCATTGCAACCCTTTAAGAACATTTGTTTTAAGCAGAACAAATGCTAACTCATCAAGTCATTTGCAATGTTAGGGATGAAATTGAACTTAATATAGGTGATCGATGGGAAGATCCAAAAATAGAAGGATATCTGGCAGCAATATTAGATCCTAGATTTAAAAATTTAGAATTCACTCCAGAAAAATTTGAAGGACTAAAAAATATCTCAGACAAAAGATGGTAAGGTTAGATAAAGATGAATATTCGGATGAACAATCGATAGAAAAACCAACTTCAAATTTAGCATTTTTTTTTAACAATGCCACTACCATCAAGAAATTTTCTTTAGTTGATACAGAACTAAAAACATATTTTGACATACCTCAAATGACATTATATGATCCTGATGATTCTGAATATAAAACTAAAAACCCACTTGCCTAGTGGCAATTGTATTCAAAAACGTTACTTTTACTTGCACAGCTAGCTCATCAGTACCTCGCAATTCCCGCAATGTCTGTCCCTTCAGAACGTTTATTTTCAATAGCCAGAAATATATTAACTGATAAAAGGAATAGGCTCCTTCCCAAAACTGTTTACGATTTGACTTTCTTAAAAGAAAATAATAAAAACTTCAATATCTACTCAGATCTTAAGTAGGCACACTTAAACAAACTATAAATGAAAATAGTTATATATATAAATTGATCAGTATTCTTAAATAAATATTCATATTTAGGAAGCTTTTATTCCGAATCCTAATCAAATACACTAATCAGATACAAACCATACACAATTTAAATAAATGTCTCATGATCAAATATCTATTATAGTTAACTTTTTCTAAGTCCGACTTGCCAATTAGAAATTTTGTATAAAAATAAATATAAAAATATTAATTTTCACTACACGCTTTTGATTAAAGATCTTGCAACTCTCGTTATAGTGTAACTTGTGAGACTTGTAGAGATAAAATTTTGACTATGCCAATATCGATACATGATTGGTGGTCTTCTATTACGTGATAAGTCAATTGACTTCTAGTTAAAATCGAATTTTATAATTAACTTGAGTCGACTTAGTCAAGTTGATTTTTTAAAAATAACTTGATTTACTACTATAGATTAATCTATCTATTTTTATCTGGGTTGCTATAACTTACCCAAATTAAACTACTACTTGGAAGTTACTAATCATTTTATATGACAAATAAGTATTTATTATATACTTTATATAATTAATTGCTATTTACTACTTCTAATGATTGGTTATCTCAAAAAAAGATCATCTATAATAAACTTAATTCAAATTTTTATACAAATTATCGCTGTTTTTGAAATAATTAAAAATGACAAAATTTACAAAAAAAAAAATTTATATAAAAATCTAAAAACCTGATTAGTTTAAAACAATAATCAATAATCAATTATGTATTCATATAATGTTTCAATATTCTAAACTAATTAGATTTTTGAGTTTTCATATAAAAATTTTTTTTTTTTTGTAAATTTTGCTATTCTTAACTATTTTAAAAATGATAAATACACCAAACATGTTAGAAATTATAATACAAAATAGCTTTTATTATATGAATTATAACAAGTAGAGCTCTTATCTATTATCTGTTTATCCATTTATCTATTGGATATCCAGATCTGAATTTATTCAAATATCTATTTTACTATTAATATCTAGATAATTATCTGAATATTTGTCAGATTATCTAGATACCAATAGTAAATGGATATCTGGATAAATTCAGATATAGATAAATGAATGACAGATTTATCCAGATTGGACCTCTAATAACAAGTTTATAAACTTAATTGAACTAGTCAAAAAATCATTTGGTTAATTTTTATCAAGCATCTTGGAAATTATAATAATATTTTATTAAGTGTCAAACTGCACTAATTAAAAAATCCAGGTTCTAAAACAACATGATACCCAGGTATATTGTATAACAAAAAACTTCTGTTAAAACCTAAAAAAATTCAAGAACATGTTCTTATTTATATATGCACAAACTCACTATAATGAAAAATAAACATAATCTGGATCCCTAATTTTAATAAACCCCCCTAGCGCACCCACAAAAATTTTCCCCTCCCGTGAATTTTGGCCAAGCAAATTTCAAGATCAGGTGTAACGTAACAAACGAAGCGAAACCATTTTTTACAAATAAACTGAAATAACTCGAAATTTTAATTAAGAAACCACCTTCTGCGGCCTAATTAAAAATGTTCCTTGTGAAATTTTACTAATAGCAGTAACCCTAACACTAACCCTAGCCTTACACTGTTCTCGCTCTAACCCTAATTATTACGCGGTTTTATATATTACGGGGGTAGGAAAATTTTTGTGGGTGCGCTACTAAAATAATTTTAATACTACATCGGACGATCAGTCAATATCTTTTATTCTCCTCCCAATTACTTTTTTTGTCTATAATCATTTTATGAGTATTTTAACTAGATTAAAACTCACTGGTCTAGTGCGACGGTTCCCCTTGTTATATCCTTAAAACTATTTAATGTATAGTTTTAAATTATTAGTGTATAATCGAGTAATTGTTTTGTACATTTGACCAATCGAATATAGGAAAATATGGGGTTCAAATTAAAATTTGGTGTCTCTTGCTAAGGCCCAATGCGTCGAATCCGCCCATATGTTGAATTTTATGTTATGCGTTGATCTTATAATCTGGTTGGGCAGTAATAGTGGACTGCCAAATTTTTATGCAATAGCTAATATTTCGATGGTAGTTTAGTTTTTAGAGCCCTATCAGGAACGGTATGTAAATTGTTTTTTTTTCCATCCCATCAGGAACAGTACCGACGATCCATCAGGAATAGTATTTTTGCGATAAAAAAATACTGTATTTATAATTAATCGGGTATTTTAATAAATATTTATAATTGACATTCTCAAATAATTCTAAATCTGAATATAAAAACTAATTGTTTTAGAATTTCAAAAAAATTTGAGCATCAGCTATAACAATTATTAATACACATCACTCTAATTATACCGACATCTGAATACGACATCCTAGTAAAGTCTTTCTATATCGACATTTTTCTCAAAATTTTAATATAAAATGTCGGTATAACTCCTCATTGTAACGACATTTTGAATTTTTTTTACTAATGAAAAAAATTGTCGATATATCCAGAGTAACGTGATAGAAAAGAAACCTTCATTTAGTAAAATTGATTTTCTGTTTACAAACAATTCTTTTTAAATTGTTGTTACTCATATATAGATACAATGTAATAATGTACAAATAAAACTTTAAAATATTGTTCATTCATTTCGTGAAGTTCCAGCTTCAAACCCTACTAATTGATCGTTTAACTCTTTAATCTTATTTTCCCGTTGCTGAGTCCATCCCTCCATTTCCTTAACCTGTTTGTCATAATTTGCACGCTCTTCATTCAATTTTTCCTAATAATATTTTAAGGTTGTAAGAAAATGTACCGAAAAAATGCACCAAAATTTAATAAATTACCTTCAGTTGAGACAATTCATTTTGTAATTTCACATTTTCCTGTTCTGATCGCAATTTTAGATTTTCTGAATCAACCAATTTGTCTTGAATGACCTTTAAGGATTTATTTAATTGTACCGACTTTTTATCCGCTAATTGTAACTATAAACATAGAGAGTTAACCATTGAGTTCCGCATTAAATATACTTCGTATGTTCTATAGAATATCAAACATAATTAACCTGATCTGTTAATTGGGTTATTCTAAATTCATAATGTTTTTTGATAAGTGTTTCTCGTTCATCTTCGTTTTTAGAAGAACGCTAATTGTAAAAAAAAAATAAAAATTCATCATTAAAAAAAAGAGATCTATGACATTTGCTAATAAAATGTACCATTTCTAATTACTCACCCCTATATCACGTTCCAACGTATTAACACCTAAATTACCGTTATGGCTGGCGTTAGAGTCAGTATCAGTTGCAGATTTTGATTGCTCAGTAATAATGGTTGTTGAATGTGATGCATTCTCGATTGATTGACCTGAAGATTCAAGATTTTCTTGTTTTTCAGAGTCAGTTGGGTAAACAAACTGTTATTATATAAAATTTATCCTTCATTAATAACAATTATCGATCATAAAAAACGTCACTTCAATAATTTTAAAAAAGAAGACCTCAACATTATCATCATCTTCATCTTCATCTTGAGATGCTAATTTAGGAATTGATAAAGGATTACTGTATTTTTCAGACACTTCTCGATTATTTATTCATTTAATAATTTTTCATTGTTACCAGCACAGTTTTCGACATCATCGTCTTCACTACGTTTCTAGAAAATGCGTAGAAATATTAGAAAATATACAATCGATCGTATGCAGTTATCTAATATATTCACTTTTTGTATATTCAATTCCTCTTTTAACCGAGTGATTTCAGCTTCCAGAGTCGCAACCCTATTTGTGTCATATTCATTCATTTTAACAAGCTTCTCTTTTTCCGCCATCAATTCGGATATCCGATCTGTTTGAAAAAAAAAACAGTTAATGAAAGACTTTATGACAACACACAGAAAAATAAAAATAAAATTTATATATACTTTGAGCGGATGCCAATTTCACTGCCAATGTTTGTAGATTTTGTTGCCATACTTTACTAGCATTTTTGACATTTAAGCCTAGTTCATAAGAAGATTCCGACTATATCATACATTTAATTGTATTTAGCTAAAGATACACCAATTTAAAGAAAGATGATTAACTTATTCTTACCTTCTCCTCAAGAGATTTCAGGTAATCTCTAGCATTTAATTGCAACTTTCTAAAGCTTTCAATAAGTTCATTAGATTCATTATCAATTCTATCATGTAATTCCTGTAAAAAAATATTTATGTGAAAAAGAGTCTAGCTTTAAAAAATTCTTAAATGCAAAAAATTACAAACATTAAATTTATTCATCTGTGATTCGTAAGAATTCTCAATGTCTATAGACAACGTATCCCTAAGTGCAATCATTTCAGCTCGCAATGTATCATCTCCTCCTTTCAATCT
>CAJVPU010000703.1:0-15938 GCA_910591775.1 Dentiscutata heterogama | reverse complement strand
TCTTCCGATCTTTCCTTCACTTGGTACATGCTTTCAGAGCACATGTCCTTTTCCTTCGGTTTGGCAACCCGGCGGTTCAGCTGGTATATCCCCCACTTAAGGACCTGGTCGCTCGGTTTTCCGATCTCATTCTCCTGTTTCAAATTCGGTTTTCCTGTAGTACTGTCAAAGATCGTACTACCTCCTAACTCGGGACTTGCCAAACAGGTTTTCAGTTCTTCTGGTATCTTAGATTTATTACGCCAAAGCTCCTATTCTAGATGGTGTGACTGAGATTACAGATTTCTAGATCCTACTGTTCATCAAATAGCCGTTAACCATATCACAGGGCTATTTTTTGAAAACGTCATCCGTGGGATTCGAACTCTAGACCTGCCATCTGGGGGTGCAACAACTCCACCACTTCACTAAGTCGCCGCACCCCTGGAAATACAACAATTAACAGATTATAACTATAATATTATATAATTTTTATATTATCATCATATTACAGATAAGCAATTTACAGAAATTCAATCCCAGAAAAATTTAACAAATCAAATGAGAGTTGCTAAAAACTATGGCTTGTGTCTAAATAAAAACATTTTAGATTGATTGTACTATAATCAGCATCAACAATGCCCACAAGATATTTACTATGTAATGGGCAGAAAAATAAAAAGACTGATGGAATATACACTAGCTCTTTTTAATGAAGAAAAAAATAATTCATTTTTAAAAATATAGAAATTAATTAAATTACTAAAGTTTTGATCAAAATTACCAAATTCTATTACTCACTAAAAAATTTTCATGATGTCAAACTTGTTTTACCTTGCTATATTAATACTACATATTTTAAGTTGCTTTCTAAAAATTCAACATATCAAAGAGGGTATGATTATTAATCTTATGAATATGATAGGGTGTCAATATCAAGAATAGATGATTAGTATAATTATAAAGTATTGGGTGTTTCTTTCTTTTTCTGCAAAACAATTATTTGTTATCATATTTTCTAATGATTATTTTGAAACTTTATCCAAGGCATTACAAAAAGAGCATTATTATTTAACAAAGATATTTATTTATTTATATATTTATAATATATGGGGCAATAAAACAAGTATTTGGCTAATTAGCAGACTTATTTTTAATTCCAAATATATAAAAAATATTTAAAATATTTAATATACTATAGTCCTGTAATTGTGAGGGTCAGGATTTTGTAATTTTCTTGATATAAAGAGTCTGGTATCCTAATGCAATTTCTTTTTAAACCTATTATTATATTTAGTTATTTTCAGAATCATTTCTCTCATTTTCAAATCTTTATATTAATGTATATCTAATTGTGAATATCAAGAATTATAGAACTTTAGTTAATATAGCTTGTGGTATCAAAGAGTCTATGCATAGATTATTCAAAAATTTTGTATCACATACAAACAAAAAGAATATTGATCTTGATCTTTTAAAACATTATAACACACTCCAGGTATTATGTTTTTGGCTTGATAGTAGGTGAAATAAACATGTTCCAGAAATAACTTATAATATAAATTGTTCTTTGTTAAAACAATTGCTTTCTAGTTGGTATATTACAGAATCACCTAATCTAATTAATGGTGCAGAAGATGAAGCGAATAGTAATTTTAATTAATTGGGTATATTAGCAAGCAAATTTTTTATATTAAGAAAATTAATTTATTATATCATTATAAATTATACTTAAAGGTGTAATTTATTGCAATGATAATTATTTTATAAAAATTCATACTCAAAAGCCTTGGAGTAATAAGGAGATTTGAGAGAGAGGTTTTAGTGATCAGAATCTTAACAATAACAATAGCAACTTCGATTCAGATTTATATAAAGCTTATTGTGAAGAATTTGAAATATTTGTTGCTTTAAATACATACAAGGTTTTGTTTTTTGAGAATATTAGTTATATTGTTGTAAAGAATGATGATGAATTTTTAACAAAAGATGATAAAGTCAGTTTTTAAATTAAGGTCGAGTTGGGGACGTAGTGGAGTTAAAAGAGATCAGTAATCTTGATAGTATCTTATTTGCATTTGTCATGGCAATTATTATACACCAAGCAAATAATAGCAAGGTTTATGTATTTTTTATTTTTGATTGGTTTAATAACCTGAAAAAAATATATCTAATATTAGAATGTGCACAAGTTTGACTTCAGTATGAAAATAATCTTCAATAGAGATGCATTTTTACTATCTTGATGGTTGACTATCAGCCACACTGTCATTTTTTGTACAAATATAAACAGACTTGTGCCGGTATTTAGTATGATCAAAATAATTAAAATTATCTGCGCAATGATTTTTATTTTAAGATAATTTAAATAAGTTCTTAATTATAAAAACAAGTAAGTATTATTTATTTATTTTGATTCTTTTTGGTTTAAAATATTTCTGTTTATTAATCAAAATTAAAAATTATGTGTAAATACTATATTAAATATCTATCTAGTTTATATTTTCTTAGAGTCGAAATATAGTTGGAAGCTAATATTATACAAGATTTAGAAAATACTATAGTATACTAAAAAGTTACTGATATTAAGAAAATCAAACTTATTTTAATAGCTTACTATATAACTATAATCTTTACTAATAATGATATGCATGCTAGCCAATTGCACAATATTATATAAAAGTAGTTTTACCACTTTTACATAAATAATAATCATGAAGTCCTAACTCTCACATACAACATATAAAGCAAAAAATTATCTGATTGGCTTAATTTTTGAATCTACACATGTTATTCAGTTTTTTTTTATATTTTGTCTGCTACAATACCAACCTTAATTGCTATAATACAGATATATATATCTAAATTATTTTTGAAAAATTGTATTTTCAGCAAATATTTTGTTTTGCTAAATTTTTTATATGAAATCCTTTGAAATAACTATATTATATGATGTACTGTATTTTGATGAAAAGAGTTCAAAAAATTTCAGCAAATATGAAATTTAATTTTGGCCTATGAGAATAATTTCGGCTATCTAAATTCTATAATTATCTTTTTATTAAATAGGCAATTTAGACACCTATGTATAAATACATGTAGAATGTAAAAAGTGAGAAAATCAATACAGATTTAAGTTCAATATTTATTACTTTGCAAAAACTTTGATTTTTGCTAAATATATTTATAATATTGCTATGATACAATATTGCTATAATATAATTACAATATTACTAATATTATTATATGATAAATATATATTAAAAATATTATTACCATATTCTAAAAATATTTTTTTTGTTCTATTAAATCACATATTTATAATATAATTACAATATGTGTTTAATATTAGAAATATCTTTTTATTATCTAATAGTAATATAATAAAATAATATTTTAATAATATAATAATAATCTGTTTAAAATAATTAATAATATTACTAATATATTACCAATATCTAAGCAAATTAATAGTAATTTAAAAGACTAAAAGATATTTTTATTATATTTTTATTATATAATAATTATAAAGTATACATATTTAGCAAAAATCAAAGGTTCTGTAAAGAAGTAGTTGATTTAATAACTAAGGAATTTTTAACTTGTTTGTTTATAGTAAACATCTTGAAAATTGTTTAATTTAAAATATCTAAGTTATCTGAAACACAAATAATATCAATATACACTTAGCAGAAACTTGAATTTTTGCTATTTATAATTATCATATAATAGTTATATAACTATTATATGATAAAAATATGATAAAAATATTTTTTTTTATTTAAAACTTAAACAGTCTCACCAAGAGCTTTTATTAAGTTTTTATTATAACAAAGTTACAATATTAATTCCTTAATTTTTAAGTCTGATATCACTTAATATGTTTAACAAAAAACATTATCACTTGCAATCTGCCAAACTAGTCTGTAAAAAATATACAAAACTAAAGGCTTTGTCAGAAAGCCTAAGCCTTTCTTTAAAACTTTTTACATCTAAATCTTGATAGTATAGCTATCTATATCTACCAAAGAAAGTAAAAAAAAAAACAGAAAATATATAAAAGGAGAAAAAGAAAAGTTAAATAACAAAGAGGAATAGTAAGTGAGAAAAAACTATATAATCTAAATAATAATCTAATATTTAAAAGACAAGATAAAAAAAGCAAAAGAAAAGCCAGACAATCTGATCAGTGAAAAGAAAAGACATAAAAAAAAAGAGAAAAAAAAAAAAAAGTGTCTTTTACACTATTATAACCTGTATAAAGCTTTAAAAAATTATATAACAAATACAACATCTGTATATCTCTACTGTAAAGCTTTGCCTTAACGTATAAATTTTTTTCTGATTACAATATCTTCAGATATTTCTTTAACTGAGGGTCTAGACCCGTGAAGTAGCACTATATCCATTGGTAAACAAAACACGTGGTTGCAATCTACTAGGTTGTCTGAATTTGAAAGAGGTAAAAAATGCTAATCTTTTGACAGAGATAAGCTGTTTTGCCTACTTTTTTCAAAAATTTTGAAAAATAAGCAAGTGGGTAATGGTGTAGAAAATAGCTCTTGTACTCTTTTTAAAGGAGCATATATTTTTTTCAAAAGTAGTAGAATGTAAAGAGCCAAGTTTACTGCTAATTTTCTTGTTGATAGGTAATAAACCCTACTTCTAAATAACAAATACCATCCCCATGATAAGTGATAAGCTCTGAGCCTATTAACAGATAGCATATAAGAACTATCTCTAAATAACAGGTGCTAGTTTAAGGTTTTTATCAGTCTTATGCTTTTTTTTTCTACCATAGTCTACAGTTTTTTCAAAAAAAAAAGTTTGTTGTATTTTTGGTACAAAGGATTATCAGAAAGAGTTAAGTTACTATTAATAATATTTTTATTATATTATTAAATATTAAAATATTAGTAACATTATTTAATTATTTTAAACAAATTGCTATTATATTATTAAAATATTATTAAAATATTACATTATTAGATTGCTATTAGATTGCTGTTAGATAATTACAAGATATTAAATTATACTTATATTATAATTATATTATAAATATATTGTATTAATCATGCTAATAGTGATTTAACAGAATTACAAAATTATATTTAAAGTATTATAATTATACATTTTATACTGTATATGTTTATTATATATTTACTATATTATATTTTTTTTATTAAAATATTTTTATCATATTTTTATCATATAATAATCATAAATAGCAAAAATTCAAGTTTCTGCTAAGCATGTCTTTGTCATTAGCAAGATATGCAAATTATTACATAATCATATTTAAGCTATTTTTCTTAAATTTTTTTATACAATATTATACTTTTTATTTTAATTAAATAGATATTGTCTATTCTCAACTAAATTGAATAAATATACATTAAACAATTAGACCATTAGGCAATTAGACAATAACATTTTTGAATAGACTATAAGCATTCTTAAAAAATCTGATTGGCTAGTTTAATCAAACAAACTAATCAGATTTGTTATTGAGTCTATTGCTTGAAAATACCCTATAACTATTGTTTTAATATAAGAAGCAAAATTTAAATTTAGTAAGCACTAGCTATAACTTTCTACAAATAACTATCTTTATAATAAGTAACCTTTCTTTATTTATACTTTTTATATTTATATATTCTAAGAATGCACTAATCCACTTTTTTTTTTATCAGAGTGAATACATAGTATAAAGAGGAATTTGAGGTGACAGTGTCTCAATTAAAATACAACTAACAATAAAAGTTACTCAAAAAAAAGCATAGAAGGTTTGTTTAAGAATAAAGGAACCTATTGCTACTAGAACTCCTGGGGTTTAATTTTAGATAGTTCTTTATTAATATAATACTTTCTTACTTGTCTCTATCTATCTATTTATTTCAATCTTTTAGTTACATAAAAGCAATAGGTTTTTATATATTGCAATACATATTGGAGCTTTTACTATTATAATTAGATTTTTAAAGCAAAGTAACTATTTAAAGTATTGAAAAATTCTACAAGTACTATCTAGTATTCTTAATAATAGTATTCTCTATGATTAAGATAAAAAATAGAGTTCTTGAATAAGATCTTGGTTACTATACAGTCAACTCTGTATATAATGAACCTTTTTATAACAAACTCTGAATATAACGAACTTAAAATTTTTAAATTTTAATATTAATTCAGTATAACAAGAGCTACGGCTCTTAAGAAAACATAGTAATACTATATAACGAACTTTTTTTTTGGCCAAAACCAAGTGTTTAATATAGAAAAAGTTGACTGTATACAGTGTTAGACAATTCATAATCATTTGGATGACAGAGATGTTGTAACTACTAGCTAGATATATATAATTGAGATAAGTATAAGTATGAGTTATTGAACAATGTTATGCTTAATAGTAAAATCGTTGCTAATTTCAATTTATTGCTTTTATTAAGGTTTTATTAACAAAAAACTTTAACAACATTATTATTTTTATTAGTAAAAAAACTACAAATACAATTATGCAGTATATATATTATAATACAACTAATCATTAATAATGATTATCAGTCTTTTTTTTTTTTTGTATATTTTTTTTTTTTAGCTTTCATATAACCTTAGTAGTGTTGTCACTGTTGGAGTCATCAATATTAAAGATGCCATTAGTGTGACATAGATTACATAGACGTGTTTGTTTCATCGTAGAGATTCATTCATTGCTTTCGTGCTATATCACAGCATTTGTTGATGGATTTGTTGTAATTGGTAACGAGTTGCCACTTTTAATGATATGTATTTTATTACTTGTGTGCTGTGTTAAATCTTGCTTTGTCTATAGTGACATTGTTGAGATAGTTTATATGATTCTAATTTAGAGGCTGTTTCAGAAAATTATGATTTTATTTATTCGTCATTTTTGATCTCTAGTTTGTGAATATATTACTAATACTTGATTTTGTTTTTTTAGAGTGTCTTCAGGCTTTTTTGAAATTGCAGAATTGTAGACATATATCTTGGGAATCCTGGGGAGTAGAATTTTTCATATATTCATTCTTGTTTTTTAACTTGTATTACTAGCACTTGCTCTCTTTTTTAAGCTTTCTTGATGTATTGTATGATTATATTTTTCATTTAAATATATTTCGACTTATTTTTCTAAGGCAGTTCAGCAGTGTAGTATTATAATATATATTTCTGTATTACATATATAATATACAACTAATCATAATAATTATCAGTATTTTTTTTTTTTTAGCTTTTATATAACCTTAGTAGTACTGTCGCTGTTGGAGTCGCTGTTATTGGAGACACTATTAGTATAAATGTAGATTTTGTAAATATATTTGTTTTATTGTAAAAATCTATTTATTGCTTTTGTGCCATGTTACAGTGTTCATTGATGGATTTGTTGTAATCGGTGATGAGTTGCTGCTTTTAATAATATATAATTCAGTACTTGTGTACTATGTTAAATCTTGCTTTGTCTCTTGTAGCATTGTTGAGATAGTTTATATGATTCTAATTTGGAGGCTGTTTCAGAAAAGCATGATTTTGTTTATTTATTATTTTTGTTCTCTAGTTTATAAATGTATTACTAATACTTGACTTTGTTTTTTAGATTATCTCTGAGCTTCTTTAGAATTGCAGAATTGTGGACATATGTCTTGAGAATCCTAGAGAGTAGAATTTTTTATATATTTGTTCTTGTTTTCTGATTTGTAAAAGCGTTACTAATACTTGTTCTCTTTTTAAGCTTTTCTCAATGTATTGTATAATTTCATTTTTTAAACATATTATTAATTAATACTCTTTTTCTTTTTTAGGCTTGTAATGACATCTTTGATGAATAATTGAACATAGATTTCATTTAATTGGTTTTGTTATTCAAGTTTTTAAACCATTACTAACAATTTTTTTTTCAAGTTTTATAAACTGAGCTTTTTTAGAAAATATAATTCTATTCTATTTGCTTGTTGTTCTTCTTTTGTTTTGCATTTAATTAATATTTCTTTTCCCAAGCATTGACTAAGACATTCTATAAACCTTTTGCTCTAATTATTAGTTATATCTCAAGAAGCACAATAAAGTGTATCATTCGTGCTATATAAAATTTTATTTTTGGTCTTTTGTCATATCATAGGTGCCATGCTATGTAAAGTCTCATTTTTTAGTCTTTTGTTGTATTATGGACATCGTGCTGTGTAAAATCCTATTTTTTAGTTTTTCGTCATATCATAAATATTGTCTTGATTCTTTTTGCTATCTTGTATTGACATTTTGATATTATCAATATGAATTTTGCTCTTGTTTTGTCATGATTGTAGTCTTGTTTTAATAGTTAATATAGCTTAGAGTTAGGGTAGATTTGTTAGAGAGTAGGGTTAAAATTTTATAGTTAATTGTTCTGTAGCATAATTAATAATTGTATAACTATTACCACATTATTACATTGTATATATATACTATAAAAATCTGATTATTTTAAAATTCTTTTTTTTTTTTTTTTTTAAGTGAGGTCTTTTTCTCAGTTTTTTTATTATTTATTATGCAGATTTTATATGTAAGTTTACATAATTGTTTTGGGAGAAGTAGGGATAGAGCTACTTTACTCTAGACCTAAACCTTAGCTAGATAAGTCAAAAACCTCTAGTCTACGATTCTAATATTAGTTGGGAGTTTGTATTAAATTTTTTGTATTGTTCAACCCAAAGTATAAATTTGTTACTTGTATAATTTGTTGTTTGGTAAGGGTGGTCTGAATTATTCTCTTGTATATTGCTACTCTGTGAAGTGTGTGAGTAAGTTGCAATTTGACTAGATATCTAGATTTTCTTGTAGATTTCTTTTACAATCATGTGTAGAGTTTGGAAGCTAGGTTTGTTGCTATTTGTTAATGTCTGATCGAAAAGATTGTCTTGTGTTATTACACTGATAAGTATTTGGTTAGTTATATAAGTTTGTCAATAAGCTAGTATAAATTTGTTAATATCTATTATAGTTAAATTCTTTGTATTGCAGAATTGGTTAGTGGTTTCTAGGATAATGTTACGGAGGTTAGTTATATTTTTAGTATAGGTAAGCTAGTGAGTATTATTTTTAGATATGTTTTGGCAACATCTGCAGATAGGGGATCTGTATTTAAATAGATATCATGTGTATAGGTTCAGTAAGTTAGGAAGCTCTTGCATGATTAGTTTGGATTTAAAGTTTTTAATTTTTGATATTGAAGAGTTTGTTAATTATTGTAGCGATTTTTATTGAGTTGAAGGTATTGGAAGGTGAATTGTTATTTAATTTGAGGGTTGTGATGGAGCCAGAATTGGGTTCGATTTTGGTTAAACTATTTTTCTATATTAGTAGCAATATGAATTGTTTTTACTAGGGTTTTTACATAATCAGATGCTAGTATATTATCATATTGGAGAAGATGTATATTGTTAAAAATAGATGAGAGGTTAATTTTAATATTGGTAATGATGTTGGTTGGTTGTATTTTGTACTGTAGTATTGTTTTTGTAGTTTGTACAGAGGGACCTCTCTAAATGCACCCCCTTGGGACCATAGTAAAAAATTTTAAAAATGTGCACTTAGAGAGGGTGTGCATTTATAGAGAGCAAAATATATAATGCTATTATAAGCTGAGACCAGACTAAACTGTGCATTTAAAGAGATTTTACATAGAGGGTGCATTTATAGAGAGTGTATTTAAAGAGGTCTCTCTGTATAGTGATGTATTTTGTTAAGATCGATACCCGAATAGTAATTAGAAGTGGGGAGTTTGGTTGGCAAAGAATATTGTTTGTTGGTTTGGCAATGAGGTTGGTTAATATTGGTATTGCTTTTTGTATAATTGATGAATTGGTGGTAAGTAATATATTTGTATTTGTAGGTACAATTGAAATCAGAGTATATAGTGCTATTAGAGCAATTTTTTGGGGGCTAGGCCAGATTATATTTTGCAATAGTACTTTACAAGTGTGGTGCGTGAATGTTAGTATTGCTGATGGTTTTCTTTGGTTAGAGGTTATTTGAGTAAAGATTGTAATTTTAGCATTAAATCTTTTTTGGTTAAAAAATTGCAGGTATATTTTTCAAATTTTTTCTTTATGGTTGGTAAATGTATGTGATAATTAGTAGAAGTATTGGTGATTGTAGATTATAAATCTGCTTGGGTTATTTGATTTGGTTGATGGGTTGTGAGTTGGGGTTTTGTCTCTAGGTTTTCATGCCAGATGTGTTTTGAATCTACTTGGATTCGGTATGCAGAGTTTTTAGATAATCAGAAGGAGCATTTTGAGTTGTTAGTTGATGAGTTATAGTGTTGACATTGTTAGTAGTAGATAAGTTGGTTAGTGGTAGTATAGATATTCCAGTGTGAGATTTTGTATAGGTTTTCTTTAGTAAATGATATTTTGCCAAAGGTGTTGTTATAGGTTATAATCCATTGGTGGTTTGCAGTAGTGTTGATCTATATATATGGGTTTGGTTATATAAGTATTAGAGATAGAAAGGCTGTTTCTTCTATAGTGTTGGTAATTAAAGTAAACCACTTGAGGCAACATTTTCTTGGTATTTTTTGAATGTTGTGGTGGAAGTTTTGCCAGCTGAGGGTTTTTAAATTGTTGAGATTTGTAAATTGTTTAATATCACTGATTTTGTGCTAGTTGAGCTAGTGCTTTATATATACTTTATTTTTTAGTAAAGAGATGGTTGGGTTAATTGAGTGTCTAGGTGTCTCTAGGGGGGTTGCATGTAGGTTGGATAGGCAGGTAAATTAGATATTGAGTTTGTGAATATTGTTTATAAAATGTGTGGTAAAGGTTTTAAATTCCTTGTATATAAATTGTGGTGGATCAGTTAGAATTGAGAGGTTTGTGTAGATATCATTTTGTAGTTGTTGTAATCGTAGTCAGAATATTAGTATGGGAATTGTTAAATTGAGAAGGTTGTTTATAATTGACATATAATGCGATTGCTGAAGTTGTTTAGGGTAGATTAAGCTATATATTTGAGGGTGGAAGAGAATTGAGTTTGGCATACTTCGGGCAAAGGAAGCTTTTTGTTTGACAATATTAGTACAGCAACATGTGATATGTTAGCAGTTGGTCAATATAAGGTAGTTGTTAGATAATCGGTATTGTAGTCTGGCTATTAGAACAGAATTGATTATGTAGATTGCTTGCTTTTTTGTGATTTTAGTATAACGAAGTTTGTTTAACTTCTGGATAAAGTCCTGTTTGATTTTTTTTAAAGCATGTTTGTTGTCGATGGTGTAGTCAATGAAGGTTTCAAGAAATCTAAATGACTGTTTAGGTAGTAAATTGTATATTGGTTGGTTCTGAAAGATGATAGGTGTTGTATTTTGGTGGTTATTGTAAAATAATATAAATTTGTTAAGGTTGACCATGATCTTTGCTATTTGGTAAAAGGATGATGCTGTTGTGAGTATTTATTATAGGTTATTATGGTTTGATGAAGTTCACATTGTATCATCCATATAGGTAATAATGAATGTTGAGACTGATAGAGATGTGTTGAGTTTGTGTGAACTTGCTGTTAGTATATATTTAGGTAGTTCTGTTGAAATTCATTGTATTAGGGGGTTATAAAAGATATGCTATAGAATAGGAGAGATGATTTCTCTTTGGTCAATGCCAACTTTAACTTTGTAGGATCATGTTTTTCCAAGAGATGTAATAACTTGGTTATAGCAATTAAGTAAGATATAGAATATTAGATTAATAAATTGTTGGGGTACTCTAATGTGAATTAGAGCTTGTTGAAAGAGTGGGATGTGGACTGTGTCATAGGCTTTAAACATGTCTTGTGACAGAATTCAAAGTTCTTTGTTGTTTACATATGCATTCTCTTGTAGATGTGTAATAGTTTGGATGGGTTGTGCTATAGATATTAGAGGGAGGGCTATATTGTTAGCTGGAAATAGTAGATTGTGTTTGGTTAGAATAATGCTTAGGCAAGTGATTAAGATTTTTGTAAAGATCTTCTGAGAGTGTTCGATCAAGGTTATAAGGTGGGTTGGACTTAAGTCTCCACTTTGGTA
Organism: Dentiscutata heterogama; assembly: GCA_910591775.1. NCBI lineage: Eukaryota > Fungi > Glomeromycota > Glomeromycetes > Diversisporales > Gigasporaceae > Dentiscutata > Dentiscutata heterogama. The sequence goes on along the minus strand of CAJVPU010000703.1, from coordinate 3,907 downwards.
GCCTTTCTTGGGTATTAGCCAAACAAGACAGATATTAAGAGTTATTTGTAAGTTAATATAAGCATTGAATATTTTTGCTAGTACTTCTATTGTGATGAGTGGTAGCTTTTTTAGCATTTTGTTTGAGACTAGAAAGGGGCCTGTTGCTTTATTGTTTGGTAATATATTAATTGTTTCTTGGATCTTCTGTGGTGTTATAGTAGTAAGCAGGTCATTGTAGATTGAGGAGTAATTGTATTAAGAGATTTATAGTAGAGTGCCTATTGTGACCACAAGTTTTGGTTGTAGAGGTTGTGTTTGGTCCATCTGCAGAAGTGTTGTGCGGTAGCTTCTTTGATATCGGCAGGTGAGGTAAGTAGAGTATTATTAGTTGTAATGTTGTAAAAGGTAACAGGAGTATAAGTGTGCTTGAGAATGCTATTGATCATCTTGAATTTGTTATTTTGGAAATTAGTATATTGTTGGTTGATATATAATTAGATTTGTTCATATTTGTAACTATTATTTTTGGTATTGTGTGCTATATAAAGAGTCTTTCTGAGGAGTTTAAGTTGGAAGATGGTTTGTAGGTATGAGTGTGATTCAAGATTGTCAGGTTAAAGTAGTTTGCAGTTCAATTGGGTAAGCAGATTAATTTTAGTGAAAAGGTAGTTAATACGGCTTGTTATATATACTGGGTAGTAGAGAATAAGGTGATTGGTTATGATAAAAATATAGTTTTTTAGTTTTAGTGCTTAATGTAGAGTGGTGGCTTTAAAGGTATGAGCATGAAATGTTTATAAAGTAGTAAAAGTGTGTGGTATAAATTTATCTGCAGCTTGTTTAATTATGTTGTTTAGATTGTTAAAAGTTTTGTTAAGTGTGTTGTGGTCAGTTATAAGCAGGTTGGGTAATTATGATATCTTAAGGTAAGTTGAAATAAATGCTGAGTACTGATCCCAATCTTCTTGTAATATTTGAGCATAGTTGTAAATTTTTTGGTATTGTTTTTTGTAATGTGGGGTCTTGTATATTGGGGTTGTGTTCCAGGTTGTCTTAACAATTTGATAGTTGCTATTTGTTAAGTTAAAGGGGTCAATTAAGTCAGAGGTAAAAAAAGGTTAGTACAATCTCTGGTGTTGTCCAGATATCATCAATTTGGCAGGTGGTTTTGTTTCTTTTCTATGTGAGTTTAGTTATATTGTAGAGTTGAAGGAGGCTGATGAAGCCTATATCAGTAAGGTGTTGAAGAAGAGGTGTTTGTTTATGAAAGTGGGTCTGTTGGTGTTGTTGTTAAAGTCACTGGCTATTATTATGTTCATATTGTAAGAGTGGCCATTACTTATCCAAGAGGTAATTTGTTTGTTGTATGGTGTATGATTGAGTTGATTTTGCTGATAGTAGGTAGATTGCAATTAATCGAGTTTTATTATTGCTAGGTAGGAATAGATCAATTATAAGTGCAAAGCCAGATATGGTGGTTATTTTATAGATATAGGGTTGTAGTTTGGGTTTAAGTACTATTGCTATGTCTTTGAATGATTCTTCTATATTTGTATTTGTTAAGTTGCAATTAGAAGTATAAAGTTTGTATAGCAGGTTGGTTAAGTGTGTAGTACATGTGATTGATGCTTGCAGTTTGGTTTTGGTTATAAATGCAATATGTATATTGTATTGGTGATATTTCTCTTGCCATAACTGGAGTTTGAGGTCCTAGTTAATACTTTGTATATTGTGGTTAAAGATATTAAGAGAGGAGATTGATATTGAAGTGTTGGGGTTTGTGTTTGAGTTATAGAGTAGAGTGATACTGGGATTTGGTGAGTTAGTTGTTAGTAATTCAGTTGATCTTTAGTATAACTGGGCAATATAGAAATACTATAAAATTATAATATAAATAAATAAGGGCTGTGACATATATTACATAATATCATTTTATCAAGGGGGCTACCCCCCTCCCCCCCACGTCATATATGATCATATATAAAAAATATATATAATATCATCTCTAGGTACCCCCCCCCAGGATATTACGTAATATCTGTCACTGCCCTAATATAATTATGTATTTACTTTACTCTAGACAGGAATATGAAAATTATACTGTATAATAGAAATTTAAAAATTATATATATAGTATATATAAAATATTCGATTTACTGATAATCAAAACTAAAAATATAAATTTATAGTTTACTAAGTATAAAAAAAAAAAATACAATTTTATTTTATAAAAAAAAAAAAACTTGTATTTTTTCAAATACTATACTCAATTTGTAATTTTGTATTGTACTTATTTAACAATTTTATACTATGCTTAACTTATAATTTTTTAAATATTGTAATACACTTGACTTACAATTTTTTAAATAATATACTCAACTTGCAAAATTTAAATTTTTAAAATATTAAAACTTGTCTTAATTTAATATTTAATATAAAGAATTTTACAATTCATTAGTACTTTAAATTCTGTATTACAATCATAATACTCTTTTATAACTACTTGTATTATTTTATTTTGAATAGTGCTTAGCAAAATTAAACTTTTTTTTTATACTTAAATATATATAATAATCTGACTTTTAAATCAATACAGCAATACAGTAATATGATAACTATAAAATACAATACTATTGTATTGATTTAAAAGTTAGTTTATTACATATATTTGGATATCAAAAAAAAGTTTAATTTTGTTAAGCACTAATTTTGAATAATACAAAAAACTTTGATTTTACTTTTCTTGTTTTTTTTTTAACAATATATCTATTATCTTTAAAAAAATAAAAACTTTAATTATTCAAAATTATTAAAATATATTATATTTAAAATTTTTAATAACTTTTTACTTGGATTTTGTCTATTATTTATCAAATTTTTATTATAATTAAAGAAGCTTCTTTCAATAGCACAGGAAGAAGCAGATAACCAAATATAATCCTTTGCAATTACACTTAATTTAGATAATATATAAGCTATTTTATTTTAAAATTTATTAAAGTTATTAAACTATATTTTTGTCAAATCCAAATTAATATATACTATATACTCTATTTTTAAATTAAACTAATGTTACAAAGTAGATTGTAATACAAAATAATACTAGCATAGTATAGTATAGAAAATATTCTATTATTGTATTATTTATTATATTATTAGTATTGAATTGTTAGTATAGTTAATTAGTATATTTTATTATATATATTATATATTATATCTTGTATTGTATTAGTTATAGTTAATTATATTTAGTTATACAACTTTCACAACTCTTTCCGACGATCCCTTGTACCAAATTTTCAATAACCAAAATTTCAAAAAAATCTGTTGTTAGAAATATACGAAGAAAGACAGTTATCTAATAAGTCAGCACCAGTTATTTAGAGATAGTTCTCATACGCTATCTGCTAACTGGCTCAGAGTTTATCACTTACTGCAAGAGCAGCACTTGTTATTTAGAGATAGTTCTCATACGCTACCTGCTAACAAGTTCAGAGTTTATCACTCACTGTGACAAAAGCCTTCTGTACTCTACTCTCCCTCTAGTTAGAGTAGATACTTCTTTTTGCGAAAAATAAACACTCCTTAAGAAATAGTACAAGAGACTCCTTATTTTTACTTCTCTCTGCTTTCCTGCCAGTCTTTCAAAATTTTCATCAAAAATTAAACAATTTGGTTTACCCCCTCCAAAAGATCGGCATTGTTTACACTTCCTAATTCAGACGTACTCAGTAGAATGCAACCACGTATCATGTTTGTTTATAGATACAGTGCTACCCCATGGGTTGGATTGAAGTCAGATCAGAACCTAACGGTTAAAGAGATTTCTGAAGACGGTTGGTTAGTCGAAAAGAGAAATACACGTTAAGGCGATGCTTTACAAGAGAGATATACAATTGTTGCAGTTGTTATATAATTTTTATCT
>CAJVPU010000702.1:0-15941 GCA_910591775.1 Dentiscutata heterogama | reverse complement strand
ATATAAGACAGGAGGTAAAATAAAGGTTATTGATATCATGCTGCTAGTAATTGATAGATATTTTGTTAGATTAACAGAAGGTTTTATAGACTTGTCCAATAATTATTTTATTGTTATAAAAGGTAAAAACTCATGGTTTAGAAGATTTATTTATCAGGTTGGTTTGATATACAAATAGATTAAATCCAGTATATTGAAAGGGGGTATAATATATAGAAAAAAGTATGAAATAAGATTTTATTTTTAAGATAAAAAAACCAAGCTAGTTTTTTTCTCTTGAAAATATAAAGTAGTCTTAAAGATAAATATAACCAGTTGAGATGATATTTGTTATCAACAAAGTATAGTTGTTTAAGAAGCAAAATATTTTTATATTTAAGTTGTTGTTTGAAGATATAATAGTTGGGATATTAAAAAAAAATATGTTCAAAAAATAAGTTACTAGCAGTGATATCAATAACCTTTATTTTACCTCCTGTCTTATATAAATCTTGTACAGGCTATAATCTCAATTCTAACTATATTACTAACTACGTATAGTATACTAGAGATTTCATCTATTCTCTCTACTCAATTCTTTGAAAGAAAATCTAATAACTAATTAAAACTTAATGTCAATTATATTGATCTTATTCAGTCTACTTTCTTTAAGAATCTATCTAATATTTCACCTTCTCCTTCTATTAATATTACTATCTCTCTTTTATTTGTACTTTTTCTCAATAGTAACGCTTCTAATAATCTTTTTCAAATTATTTTAGCTAATAACATGCATTAATATTTTACTTTCTATACAGATAGTTCAGTAAAAAATCTTGATACTAAGCAATGCACTATAAGTATTGGTTGAACCCAAATTTATAATTACTTTGTTATTTATAACTTCTTTGCCCAGATCACTAACTGGCTCTCATCTAACAAAGCTAAGCTTTTTTTTATTCTTTCTGCTATCTTTACACTTCTTCATAACTTTTTAGCTGATATATTTACTAATTTCTAATCTGTAATCTTCAAGTACAACAAACTTCTTCAAAATCTTTATTTTGCAACTAAATATTTTAAATTAATTCATAATCTATTTAGAATACACTTTTTAATTAACTTAAATCTTACAATATTAGCCTAACTTTTTATAAAGTTCAAGTTCACACTAATAATACTTTTAACAACTTAGCAAACTTTCTTGCCAATAACTATACTTCTTTTTTAATCTTATCATTTAACTATTATAATATATATAACCCATATTCTTCTTTTTAATAGAAAAATTATTTTATTAATTGTTCTACTAGATACTTTATCAAAAATATTTGCAAAGCCAAACTATTGTAATATAGTTATCTCAATAATAGAACCAAGAATAGCACACTTCTCTTACTATATTAACTAGAATTTTAGTTGGCTATACTTCAATAACAACCAAAAAAGTTCTTGAAATCACCAACCCCAAACTCAACTATTTCAAATTCTTTAAAATTAAAATACTACTTAATAACCTATCTGCATATTTCTATTTTTATTCTTTTTAGCTAACATCTTTTTATCTTCTAACTACTTCAAATATAATTTTTTTCAACTCTTTATCTTATTAGTATACTTGCTTTAGTCATAACCTCCTTACTGAGCTATTAACTCCTATATTAATAATACTATTTACAACTTAACCTTAGTCTTCTCTTTCACAAACTTAACTATTTAAAACACACTATTTCCTGTTATCTATCCTTTTCTTTTTATTCTTCTCACTTTACCCTTACTCTCTTTACTCTACTTTTAAAGACCTTATCTTGATTCCACTTATTCAATCTATTCAAATATTTGATATATTCTACTCTCTTGCCTTCTAGCTTATTATCAAAATTTCTCTTAAGTTCTCTAACCAGCTCTATAACCAAATATAAAAAACATACTGTATTAACTTATCTACATAGAAAAAAGCACATCACATCTCTTTCAACTCCTCTTACAAACAAGCTCTTCAACTATCTTCTCTTTATTCTCATACTCACTTACAACTGCTTATGAAATACACCAAACTAGTTACATTCTGCTCTAAATACCTGCCCTTTTGCTGGGCTAGCTAATTGCAAATTCAATATTTGGTCCATGATGTGAATTTAATTTAGCACCCCTATCAACTATATTTTAACTATTCAAATCTAGATAAGCTTTGACCACTCTAGTAGATTTAGGCCACAGATAATTAGTTTGTTTAAGCTTTTAATCTGAGCTTCTATTCTTGTATATAATTTATATTTATTTGTTAATATATAAATTAAGTTTTTATTTAATGCAACTACTTATATAAATTACTCAATAAAGATATAAGCAAGGCCTCATTTTAAAAAAAAAAAAAAGTTAATAAAGTATGTTTAAGATAGGGATGTTATTGGCTTTACTTGAAGCCAGCTTTGGCCATATTTTGAAGCCAAGCTAAAGTTAAGCCAAGCTAATAGTTTAAGCTATAACTTGAGCTATAGTTTAAAATTTGTTTAAAGTTATAAAAAAATAACTATTGATTCTGGCTTTAATTATAGCTAATAGCTTAAACCATGGCTTAGTTATAGCTTGGCTATGGCTTTTTTGAGCTAAGCTAAGCTATCCAAGCCAACAATATCTCTAGTTTAAGGAACAACTTTGGCATGTAATCTTTTGACCTTGAAGGTTACTCAGGATCCTTGTCACATATAGAATTATGAAAATGACATGATAGAGTTGCATGCAAAATATAAAAGAGCTTATAGAACATCCTAATTAGGGCATTGTTACTTATAATACTTAAATTTTTCACAGACTGGCTATCAGAATCAGATTTCATTTACCAATTATGATATTGGAAATATCTTGTTGATCTCATGCAGTCAAACTACGTATAACATATTACTATCATTTTAGTGTTATCAAAGTGACATAAGATGCAAATATTTCAATATAGCACATAGCCTTTATTAGATTTATCCTGTTCAAAGAATTAAATTTTTTTTTTAAAAAAAAAGAAAGCAAACGTCATTAACAGGTACTCGATTTGTTACACAGATCATGGGGGTAAATTTTTTACTATGAAATTTAAGTGATCGATATTCATATTACAAGTCCATTTTTAATAGTAAATTGCAACAGTTGCCTACTTTTAATTACTGATTTTAGGGTTTCTTAAAAGGAAACCCTATTTAAGGGATGTAGTACACTTGTTTAGAAAGAAAAATTTTATATTGTTGGCAAGTTTAAAGTAAGATAAGAAACAAACCCAAATAGAATTTGGCCTTTAAAGATCTCTTGTTGTTTTATATTTTTATTAATATAAAATAATAAGGTGTATAATTTGTGATCTTGTCTAGCTATTCTTCTATTAGTACCAACTTATATGGTCAATTCTATAATGAGCTGAGGTTCTTAATAAAAAGGTTAGTGTATAAACTAATTTTTTTATTGAACCTTCTTATAACAAACTAATAAAACTTTAAAACTTATATTTGCAGGTTGTAAAAATTGATCATATTAAATAAATTAGTGGGTTATAATTATGAGGTGGATTGCTAAATTATTTATTCAGAAATGATTTATTGTAATATAGTTTAAAAATAGTTGTGAAATATGTGTGGGGTTAATTTATATTTTGTTTATTATTAAAGTTTTTAATAAAATAAATAAATCAAATAAAAATTACAAAATTTTAATTGAGTGATTGAAAAAATGGATTGTATAACTATTTCGTTATATACGTTCATCCAAAATTAGTTTTGGGTAATACTAATCAAAGCCAAAATTCACGGCCTTAATTTTTTTTCATGTAAAAGTTACATAACTATCACATATTAATATCATAGCCCAAATAATTTATTTAAATATAAAAAAAACAATATAAAGCCAGTCTTCAATCTCTTAATTAATCTTAATACAAATATAACTACCACTATAATAATCAAATAGTAATATCCTTTATTAACAAAAAAATTAACAAAAACTAAAAATTATGGAAAACTCTTTAAAAACTTCAATTGACTTCGAAAATAATTTTATAGATAAAGCTTCGATTGATCTTGAAGAAGAAATTTGTGATGATTTCATAGAAGATTTGTTTGATCTTGATGATTTTAATGAGAAATCTAGCATGGGTTCTGAAGCAGCAGCATCACATGATGAAGCTTTCACATTCAATTGGTATTTGTTAGAAAACCTACAAGAAAAAACTGAATTTACTAAAGAATTGAATGAACTCTCTAAAAGCGATGATGAATTTTTTGAAAGTGATAATGAAATAGAAGAATTTGATGAATTTGAAATGCCAGTACCTCTCTTTTTTGATGACAATATCAATTTTATGTGTTGTGTTGTTATTGATAATAACAATAATCCAAGCATAATTCAAAGATGCAATAACATGGCCAATCTTAATGTAATTTAGTTAACTGGTACATGGGCTCATGCTATTCAAGAAGTTGATAATAATTCCTCAAAATTAAAAATTTGTTTTAGACATGTTAACTATGACCAAAAAGTTATACATAAAGGCTTAAAATCTATGCTAATATCTAAAGTTAGTATAATAAACCTACATCGCTATCTCTTCTGCAAAAAATATAAATATGTCTTTATGAGAGGTAAAACATGCTCATATCATACATAGCAAGTAAGTGAATGCACAATTCAGGCTCCATGTCATGGTCTATTCAACTGTCCTTTGATTTCTAAATATAATAAGTTCTAAATATAATAAGTTCTAAATATAATAAGTTGTCAAAGAAATTATATGAAGGTGATAGACCTAGATACATTTGTATAAACTGTTTTGTGTTTCATGGAGATCACTTACAGATTCAATTGAAAGCACCTCATCTTTTAGTTTCATGTTCAGAACGAGGACAACATAATGCTGATACCAAATTCACTTTAAAGTTTTTTAATAAGTAGATCAAACAGACTGCCAAATCTAAAAATAAAGCTGTAAAAAATAACTTGTTAAAAGAACTTATCAAAATTTTTGATAATATTACCACAAATCCTTATGAACAAGATGCTGATAATTTGTCTTCTACTTCTTCACTTCCAAGCCCTCTTCTAATAAAAACAGCATTTATAATTAGAAATATAAGAGTTAATGAAGAACAAGTACTACTGTTAACAGATACTAATTGCAAAGCTTTTGGAAAAGAACTTGCTTGCTCTGTATTACAAGAAAGATCTGAGCTCAAAAAAAGGTTATCATCACTTGAAGAGCCAGAATCTTTTGATGAATATAGAAGTGCTATGCCATTATCTCTTATTAATTTTTTTACTGGCTTAATTTTGGCAATAGAAAAGAAAAAAAATGCAAGTGTTAACCAGAAAATGAAGAGAAAGAAATATGCCTCTACCACAATTAAATGAAAAAAAATAGCCTCAATTTCTCTTTTTTTTGTTTCTATTATACTTACCAGTGCTTTTCGACATTGGAAAATATGGTTTATACATGCTTTTTCTTCTCTTTGTCAGTGGCCAAAAATAATAGAATCATTATACCAAATTCTTCACGTGGTGTAGGCAGTATTATATGCTAGAGATCATGAAACATGTGTCCAAAAAAAAAGAATATTAGATGCTAAATCTTCATTGAGACTTAATCAAAGTTCAAATGTTTTGAATATTGCAGCTATAGACAATATTGATATAAAAACCAAAAACTTCCAGTATGGCAATATTTTTGATATAGTTCGCAATACTGCACATGTAACAGTGCGAATAGTTTTTTAATTCCAATATTCAAAGCCCATCAACTTGAACAAACTGATTGAAAATCAAAATCTTTTTGGAGTGAGCCCGATTATAGAAAAGTGGCAAAAAGAAGTAGATATAATATTTAGCCAATTAGTTAGCCAAAATTCACAGTTTGAAACCACTGATATTAATGCAGCTATTAAAAAAAATATTAACTCAGCATTATTTGTAGCACCCCTGAATGTCATAATTCTTGAACCTGGCAAAGCACCAAGCAAAAATAAGCATGTTCATGAGGCTATCGATATGTATTCAGAAGATTTTGGTTATACAGAAAATAATATATTAAATTTAATATGTGATAAAGCAATTTATCATTGCATGAAGAATTACAAAAGTGAAGAGCAAACAGTACATTGCATTTTAGGCCAATGGCATACAAGCAAAGCGATGTGTAGTGCACTAATCTTTGCCTTTTCTGGTTATAGAGTTTTTGGCCTTGCTGCACAGCTTGGTGTTAAATTTTTTGATAAACTTGAAAAAGTTGTTAACTATCAGGCAACATTTCAAGTACTGGAACTTATATGGACAGTGGTGGGAGTTGCGATTCATAAATATATTAAAGAGAAAAAAATTTCTATTCATGATATTTCTAAAGAAAACAATAATATTTTAAAAGTGTAGTACAACTTTTACCAGTGGGTAGGGTATTTGAAATTGCATAAATATGGTATTTATATGGGTAATTTTGATTTACGAATGCCTAGTTTGATGGCATTGCACCTTTATTTCCTATTATGAAGAGATATAGAAATGCTAAGTCCATGGTGCAATTTATATCAGATCTACATAATAAGCTGCAACTTCCTAGAGATCTTTGTTTAGTGCCCTCAATTAATTTAATACAAGAAGGGCTATTGATGAGTCGCTAGAAACATATAGAGTAAAATTTTTAAAAGAAAATATAACTAGTCAGGCAACAAATTTGGAAAATTTAAAACTAAACATCAAAGCAGCACAGACTGAATATGATAGACTTAATTTGTTAATTTCAGAATTTACTGAAGACCACTCAATAAGCAAAAGTCCACGGTCCATTAAAGATTGCAAAGAATCTCTTTGAAAATTGATTGACAAACTCATAATTGCGTTTAGTAGTCAGCAGCCAGAATCTTGTGTCTTATTCGCAGAAATAACACAATTAACAGATAGTGGTTATCAACGGATATTCAACTATTATATTTCAGGAATCAAACAAATAGAGAATAATGTTAAACAAGATACTGCTACGCAAAAGAAAAAAAGAAAATTTAAACAGGTTTTAGTGCCTATGAAGGCAACAAAAGAAAAAGACATGCAGTAGCAGAATCTAGCAATACAACCAAGGAAGTAGTTAGTGAATCTGTACAAATAGAGCAAACTGACAATATGGAAGTCGAAGGGACAAATAACAATGCACTATCATCAGAAACCACAATTCAAGCACCATGCTTAAGAACATGTTTAACTCACAAGCCCTCAGCCAATGAAGAAAAAATTCTAAAACAACTTGAAAAATATAAAGATTCTACTGTGCTACTTGTGAATGTTCTTAATGATCTGGTTGAAAGTTTGTCAAACTACACTGAATATTGGACTTGGAAATGAATTAGGGATCAGTGGTATAATCAATATAAAAGAGCATAGCAGATAGAGTTTATTATTTTCTTACCCTATAATTAGATAAAATAGTATTTAATTTCGAGTGAATGTATAGAATTGAACTTATTTTAAAAAAATCTTTTGCAAGTAAAGTTAAAATGCAGACATATAAAATAAAGACATCTAATTAATGAGTGATCTACTTACTATAAAACAGTTTTCGTTGATTTTCTTCACTATGTTCATAATGAACCCGCTCTTCAAAGATGCATTTTGGCAAAAGCTCTCACTTGGGCGCATCTACTAATTCACTTTTTATGTTATAAATTTGAAAACCTGAATAGGATTTGACGAAAGTATGTAAAATAATTGCCTATCTTCAAGAAAGAAGTATTTCGTAAGGAGTGGTTCAATTTTTACGTTCTTTGCATTATTTGACTTGTAAAAACCTCAGCATCGATTTTGTTTTAAGAACTGGTGTGTACTTAGGCTCAGGTTTTCGAAAAAATTTTAAAAATGTAATTTTGTAAATTCGTGCTACTTATGAAAATCATATGATAAAAATTTAGATGCGACAAATCGGGTGCCTGTTAATGTGTATCTTACGTACGTTGTCACGGGGTAAATTGTGGCTTGTTTTATTTTTTTTGGCGTAGTAGATCGACGTGGGCCGGAAAAGATCTGTCAGATATGTCAGATATGTCAGATATATCAGATCTGTCAGATATGTTGGATCTGTTATATAGGTTATATCTGTTAGATATGTTATATTTGTTATGTATGTTAGATATAATAGATAGAATTAGCGAATGAGATAATAGCTGAAAAATGTATATAAAGGCTAAGAGTTCGCCTTGAATAAAGAAATCTCTAGTGATCAATAGTAATCGCTAGTTATTACTAGTTAATGCTCTACGCATATAACTCATAAAAGTTCGTTCTCCTACTTCCCTAATAATAAACTTATAATACCGTGATTCCTAATTAGAGCCTCGTGGCGCAGTCTAGAGCTCTATTTGGCCCTAATAACTCGGTCCAAGTCTTTCCACGCCCTCTTTCGTGCCTTCCACATTAGGGTTGGATAGAGTTTAGCTGTTGTAGTGTTGATTTAGATTAGTTTAGCTTTAGTTGATATCCGTGAGGCCCATATTTTGAGATTCCGGATTGATTTTGCCCCTCACAACATACTACATATCGTGTAACCTATCTTTTATTTATGTCGCAACACAACCTGGAATTAATTTCTCCTTATTTGATCTGAAATGGAAGTAAAATTCTTTAAAAAGCTTTCGAATAATTATCTTGAACTTCTTAATGACAAAGAAGATTTTAATATTATTATTAATACAGGAAAGTCTCCAAATACTAAAATATTTCAAGCTCATTCAAATATTTTAAGATTTAGGTCTTTGTATTTTCGTAACGAACTAGCAAAAATTTGCAAAGATAATAATAACATTAAAACAATTAATTTAATATATCTACTGAACAATTTGAAATTATTATTAAGTGAGTCATATAATATTTCTTATAATATTCTTTATATGTATGAGAACTTACAATTTATCAATTTGATGAAGATATATTTACGAAGGTGTGATTTTTCTAGAAAATCAAGGTGCAATATTTATTTTTGATCTAATGCTTGTTGCTCACGAGTTACTCTTTGAAGAGTTGGCTAAGGGTGTTCTCAAGAAGCATACTCAATTAATTAGATAATGATCGTAATGGTGCTCAACCGTTATGTAAAATTTAATCAGTTCCTTATTAAAAATCAATAGAGCGAATAATGTAATTGACGTATTCTCACGTACCATCCTCAATGTAATTGATTTGTGATTGTGTTTATGTTCAAGCATTGCAGTAATTGAAATATTGTTTGCGATTGATGGTTGAGCAAATACCTTTATTATTGCTATCTTCTAATCGCTTATTGTTACTATTAAAAAAATTGTTTATATAAAACTGTAATAAAAAAAAAAAAAAAAAACAATGAATCAACAGAAAGATCAAAAACCTGTACCATTAATTCCAGTTTCTTTTCCACCTTTTTCCAACTTCACCAATCTCCTTATGTTTTTACAAGAAAACTATCTGACTCAACTTTTTCTGAATCTTTTAGCAGCAAATAACTCAAATGTTGATGAAAAAGTAATAAATGCAAATAATCTTGAATTTTATATATAGCTTATATTAATATTAATTGGTAATCCACGAGTCAACCAGAGAATGATCATAGTGAAACGTGACGCGGATCACTTATAGAAATTGGGCTTTGTGAATGTTGCCTACGCGAATCTAAAACTTTTTTTAATACTAAGTTAACCACTCTTCTAACTTAAGAGACTTTTGTAGAGCTTGTTGAGTCGTATCTAATGGTGGTTAAATCATTTAAATCGGCCTGGTGGATGTTAGGATATCTTTAAAAAACCTTTCTTTAACTATGTAAATTTCTTTAAAACAATATTATTTTTTACAAAGAAATTTACATAGTTAAAGAAAGGTTTTTTAAAGATATCTTGACATCCACGAAGCCGATTTAGATGATTTAACCACCATTAGATATGTCTTTACAAGCTCTACAAAAGTTTCTTAAATTAGAAGAGTGGTTAACTTAGTATAAAAAAGGTTTTAGATTTGCACAGGCCATATTCACAAAGCCCCAATTTCTATAAGTAGAAGAGTATTGTCAGAGTAAGTGTACTAGTAAGAGGGAGTATTCAGACAGTTGCAGAAAAAGCAGTTAGAAGATGTAAATATGAGAGGATAAATAGAGTAAAAGTATGCATGCATTGACAGGATGTTAAGAAGCATTTTGATTTTGAAAGATTTTAAATAATTAAGTTTGGGATTAGTAAAATTTTAAGAAATTTTTTAGTTGTTGTTAATGTATAGCCAAGAGGTTTTCTAGTTGATTAAATAAGAGATGTATAACCATTCTTGAGTATAGTTTTGTGAGGACTATAGGGTAGTAGTATGTGCTTTGCAGATTGTTTTAATAAATTGTCAAGTAGGGTTTTTAATAAAATATTTATTTTACAATAAAATAAAGTATAGATTATAAAGATTAGTGCAGTTAAATTGCAAAGTTGGAGATAAGGAGTGGTTGTTTGCAAGCATGTCTGTAAGATTGTTAAATAAATTGTCAAAGTGTGCTTGGACTTTATAGAAAGAAAGTTGTATGTCAAAAGCTGTTAAGATATTAAGAAATGTGTGCCAGATAGACCAGGAATTGAATTTAAAATATTTAGAGAAATGTAATAATAGAGATAAGAGTTTGTTATATTTAGAGATAATAGACTGTGAGTTTATAAATATTTCAATATTGGAGTTGTGGAGGAGTATTAAAATAGCTAACAAAATTGTTAGTAGTTCAGCTTTATAAGAAGAGAGCCAGTTGAATATTTGTGCAGAAAGTTGTGTATAAGTAAAAATTTATTTATTTATTATTATTATTATTATTTTTTATTAAACATAATGTCATAGTAGAAACTTTATTACAATAAATCTAAATTAATCCAAAGATTAATAGTCTTCTTGTTATCAGAAAGACTTGGGTAAAGGGACAAATAAGTCATTTGACCAGGCTGCCAAATTTCTTCAACTTAGAACTAGCTAATAACCAGAAGGTATAATTTTAGAAAAATTTTTATATAAAGATTTCTAACTACACTTGTGCTGCAGAGCATCCAATATGATATTACACTCTCTATTCTCTATTTAATAGTATTATTAATTTAAGTGAATAAAGTAATTCTAGTTAGAAAAGATTAGAGAAGACCTTAAGATATTAATTATAACATTATAAGAAAATGTTGTTAGAGAAAAACTTGTAGATATTATTTTTCAATAGCATCATGTGGGTCTATTAATTGTAAGTGAGATCTATATACATTTGTTTAGTTAGCAAGTAAGGAAGTTAAAAATTTGCTATATTTAGTTTTAGATATAATATTTTGGGCTATTTTCTACTGATGTTGAAAGAAGTTATATTTGAGCCATATTTTATAGAAGAACTAGTGTAAAAGATTATTAGAAAGCTTGATAAGCATGTGCTGTGTTTGTTTTTTTGTTAGAGTTTTGATATTTTGATATGTTAATCTTGAATATATACCAAGAATAGTAGAAATAAAAGAGTTATATTGTATATTAGGGGAGTTGGTTATTGGTAGTAAAAGCATATTAAGAAGTAAAGTAAATTGAATAGATATAAGTTAGAGTTGTTGAAGTATATTAGTAGTTATATTAATAAGTAATTGTTGGATATTTTCAGTATTTTTAGAATACAAGAGTATATAAAGAGAGTTTTAGACTAAGTGATATTTACAACATTTATTTGTTGTATATAGATTTGGAAGCAGATATTAAGATTTTGCATTGTTAGAAGGTTGTTTGTAAGGATTTTTATATAGAAGAAGTATTTGTAAAAGTTATTTTTTAAGGAGTTAAATATTTTGAATATCAAATTTCAGTTTATATCTAATATATATTTGTTAAAAAGTTTAAAAGATGGCCAGGATATAAGTTTCTAAATTGTAATAATGTTTTTGATAAAGAAGCATACTTTGAGTGTAATAATATAATTGTTCTAAAAGAAGTGAATAGAGAAATTAAAGTATGTATAGGAGTTTGTTAGAAGAGATTTGATGAAGCCTTGTTTGGCTAGCAGATCAGCTTGATTATGAAGGAAGTTGGTTGAATATAATTTATTATGGTTTGCAAATTGATATACTTTTTGATCAAATTTGTAGATCACTGCATATCTATACAATCACCTGATTATAGTCTGATTGCATGATTATACAAGATTGTAAAAATTATAAAGTGCATTCTTTAGCCAAAGATTCAATATAAATATGCTATTCTTATTAATCAGATCTATGCTCACTAAAAAATCATTGCAAAATTGTGCAACCAGACAACATTCAGATGATTGTTCAAGTGATTGTAGTCATTATATGGGTATGTAGCGATCTTCAAATTTGATCAAAAAGTATATCAATTTGCAAACTGTGATAACTTTAATAAGAACAATAAAAATATTTTTAGTATATTTAATAGAGTTGATAATAGAGATTATATCCTAGTTTTTGAGTTGAATAAGTTTAGAGTAGGGAGGATTAAGTAGATTTTTGATTGAAATTAGGCTATTGGTATATATAGTACAGTCAAACCTCTTTATAGTCACCTCCTATATAAGCACATTTTCTTTATAAACTCATTTTTTTAAAAACAGTCTATTATTATTTATAATGAATTTGACCTCTATAATTGTCACAATTCTTTACAATCACACTATTTTGTATCCCAAGTGTGTAATTATAGAGAGGTTTGACTGTAATAGTATAATTAATTAGAATAACAAGTAGAAGGAGAATACTTGTGAACATCTCTGATCAAGAAGAGTTAGAAGAAGGTTTAATTGTAGTGTTAAATTTAATTAATAGGTCATTTTCACAAATCTAGCCTATACCAGATTGTATGTTTGGAAATTGAAGATTTTAGATAAAAGTATCTGTAGCAAATTGAAGATTAGTTAGATTTAGATTTAGTATATTATTGTATATTTGGATAAGTTTATTGATAAAAAGAGGATTCAATGATATAGTATATTAAGTATATTTTTTGGGAAGGAATATTAATTTGTGGTTAATAGAGAGAATTGGTTAAAAGTAGGCTAAGATTGTTAAAAATATTGATAATAACAAGAATTTTCTTATAGTCAATTTATAGTACAGATTTATTAAATTTAATTTGCTTATAGGAAAGATTTATTTGTTTGGAATTCGGTAGTAAATTAACAGATTTTATTAAGCTTGTTTGACCTTCAAGTAGTTTTGCTAGTTAGTTAGTTTTATAAATGAGAGTTTGTTGATATTTGTTGTAATATAAAAAGAATATATCTTGATTATTAGGCAATAGTTGAAAAGAAAACTTGTAATTCTTGGGAGGTAGCTAATATTTTGAGAACCACCTATAATCTGGTTACCCAAATCTTTAATATCCTATCCTCAAATATTAGACATGTCTATAGAAGGAATTCTATAGTAGGCTTAGTGTTTATATATAAAAGAATATATATAGTTGGAAATTTGTATTTTGTATTTATATGCATATGTAATTTAATTGTTTGTATTATTGTTTTATATTGTTTATATGTTACTATATATAGTAATTTAATTGTCAAGTATCTGGTCCCACTTTATAGATATAGGTGCTTTTGCCCTAACAAGAATTTATCTTGTGTTTATGCTAGCTAGCCTATTGTGTGCCAAGAAACACAGACTACCAGTTTGTATTCCTTCAACCTAGCATATGACTTCTTAGCTTCCCCTAGGATGAATACAATATTTGGAACTTGCCAAGTAGGTTTCTATTTTATATAGTAGCTCTTTAGATTTTTGCACTTGTGCTATGAAGCTATCTTACAAGCTTTTACATTCTTTGTGCTATAAAACCATCCCACAAATCTTATGTGGTATAACCAAAGTTACAGACTCAAATTAGCCCAATACCACCAAAAACATAAATAGAAATTCAATTTTCTGTCACTAGTGAGATTTGAACTCTAGATTACCACTTGGAGATTGACAACCTAACTACTTCACTAAATCACTATACCTTTATTTATTTATTATTTATTTGTTATTTTTAATAAAATTTATTAAACTTTTTATCTATTATTATAGAAAGCATATAAGACACTCATGTAATTTATTATTTCTATCTTTATTATGAAATTTCTTTGAATACTGAACAATAGGTTCCAGTTAGAACTTATAACATTATAGATGCAGCATACACACTTCAAACATACAGTATTTAATGAAAGCATATCTAGACTATCATATATTAACCCATTAAGAAAAACATTTAACAAAACTATTTTATTAATGCAATAGTTATTAAATATGTATTTGGATATTTAAAATATCAATAGAGAATATTATTAAATGAAATATATTGTACTGATATTAAATGAATTATTAAAATATTATATACATGCTGTATATTGCATAATTTCTGTATTAATATGGGTGATATATATTCTTTAGAAGATAATATGTTAGGCAATAGTACAAATAGTGATAAAAATAAATCTGTACTAGTGAATGAAGTAAGAAAAGAAATAGCAGGTATTTAAAAGAGAGAATATTTAACAGATCTTCTAATAAATCAATATTAAAAAAGCTTTATTTATATTATTAGAAATGCATTATATTTGCAAATACAGTCTAACTACATTATAGTCACTCTCAATATAGTCACAACCTTGTTATATTTTTTTGGTCTAGCAATTATAAAACATATAAAATTTGACCTTTATTTAGTCACAACTTTTTATAATCACTAAAATTTTGTTTCTCAACCTGGTAATTATAATGAGGTCAGACTATTCATTATTAATAAATACATCATTTGTATATTTATTTAAAATTTAAATTGCAATTGTCTAAAAATATCTATTTGTTCATTATGCTACTTTTGTTGAATTTCAGATGCATGCATGTATTGATTTTGCATAGTTTCTGTGATAATTTCTATTTGTTCCTTAATAAGAGTTTGAAGTTCTTCTATATTCGATTTCTATTCTTTAATACATGTATTTCTTTGTTTTTTATTATAATTCTACAAAATTATAAATTAGAAAAAAATAAATAAATCATTTACTTCATCTTTATCCTGTTCCTCACCATTTTTTTGCACTTTATGTTTGATTCCATAAATTGAATCACTTAAAATAGGAGCACTAACACTTAGATTTTTTCTTAGATACTTATCTACATCATCGAAAAATTCCAATTATTTTGAATTGGTCCTTCATTGGCACTTCCAATTCTATTCTTAATGTCCTAATACTTTTGCAGATGCATATCCCACTTTTGTTAAATGATGTTTTCATATGTTCTTTTAAAATTGAGCTGGCAACATCAGATGCTTGAATATTAGAAACGATCATATTCCAAACCCAACCCTTTTCTCTTAGATCCTTGTTATTCTGTAAAATTCCTTAATACTTTCCTACTTCATGAATTAGCATATGGGTTTCGGATGGAGTCCATCAGTTTGCTGATTTGCTAGAGGATGTACTGGAATTAATAATAGTAGGTAATGAATCATAAGTAACAGATGAAATAGATGTAGATCTTGGATTAACAGCTATAGAATTTCTTGGGTTAATGGCTATTGAATATCTTGAATTAATAGATACAGAATCAAAAGATGAGACCCGATCCATTTCACACGGATTCAAAATTTTGAACACAGATCCACACGAAAGCTCATATTAGTATGGATCGCAGGCGGAACATTAAATATTTTTACAAGTATTCTTTCGATAATCCTTGGTGTGATATGCAACTCTTACAAATACGTTCTATACAATCATTAACTATCAGATCTATGTAACGTGAAATCGAAAAAATAGAAACAGTTTTAAAACAAATGCTTCCAACTCATAATTTTGCTTACGAAACCGATCATCAATAAAATTCACGTATTTTGATATACCGCGTCAAAATATAGTATTTTTTTTTTAAAAAAAAAAGTGGCAAAACTTTTACCAACAAATTTTTTTAAAAAAGATCGATATTTTACACACAGGA
>CAJVPU010000701.1:0-15943 GCA_910591775.1 Dentiscutata heterogama | reverse complement strand
AATAATGCAATTGCATTAAGCAGTCGTGGAGCTGTTTATTGTGATATAAGCAGATACGAAGAATCACTTGTAGATTTTAATAAAGCATTAGAGATTGAACCAAATAATGCAATTGCATTAAGCAGTCGTGGAGCTGTTTATTGTGATATAAGCAGATACGAAGAATCACTTGTAGATTTAAATAACGCATTAGAGATTGAACCAAATAATGCATGGGCATTAAGTATTCGTGGTTTTACTTATCGAATGATGAATAGATTCGAAGAATCACTTGTAGATTTAAATAAATCATTAGAAATCGAACCAAATGATATATATGCATTAAACTATCGTGGCTCAACACATCATATGTTAAGTAAACATAAAGAATCACTTATAGATTTAAGCAAATCATTAAAAATTTTTCAAAATAAGGCACATGCATCAAAAAATAGCGGAAAAACTTATGAAATTGTCAATTATTATGAATTTTTACTTGATGATTTAAATAAGTTATTAGAAATTGAACCAAATGATGCATTTGCATTAAAAAGCCGTGGTGTAACTCACTGCATTATGGGTAGACACGAAGAATCGCTTGCAGATTTAAGCAAGTTACTAGAAATCGAACCAAATGATGCATTTACATTAAGAAGTCGTGGAGAAACTTATCTCAAGATGAACAGATATAAAGAAGCACTTGCAGATTTAAATAAATCATTAGAAATTGAGCCCAATAATGTAATTGCATTAATAAATCGTGGAGAAACTTATCGCATGATGAATAGGTATGAAGAATCACTTGCAGATTTTAATAAGGCATTAGAGATTGATCCAAATAATGCCAGCGCATTGGAATTTCGTAAAAAAATCAAATTTTTTATGGCTAAAAAATTTTAGGATTTTTGATTTTTAATTACTGTAGTGAATCATTTGAAAAACTTATTAGTAAAGTCATCTAGGTGTAAAATTCTTAAAAGGTGAACTAACTTTATGTATATTGTAATAAAAAATCTTAAAGATACGTAATCATTCATAGGACATGTCCAACCGAATGTTGTTACTTATAAATCAAATGAGTTGACACACCCAATTTTATATTTAAATTTTTGCAAAAAAATTGTTAAAATCAAATTTAGGCTATACAAATTTAATTACTTGGTTTTCATAACATAAAATTTTAAAAATAGACCTGGCCGGCTGGCTTTTTTTAATTTCATATATAAAATTTTATAAAATTTATATAAAAAATTTTTTTAAAACCCACCTGGTTATTAAAACATATAAAAAAATTTTTTTGGAAGTTTTCAAATTTTGACCTGGCCGGGTTATGAAAACCAATTAATTAATTTTGCATGGCCTTATTTAAAAATATATATATAAATCTTTCTTCAAATTTAAATATATATTCTTTAGCATTTAATAATTATTTGCTTAAAGCTTTAGTTCTTAATTTTAAGTAGAAGGAAGAGAATCTTCCACTAAAGTTAATCAATTCTTTACTATGTTCTTTAAGTCAAATAACTGGCTTACCCTATTTAATAATATAATTAGTTAAAATAATCTTTTAAAGATTAAAAAAGGTTCTACTAAGTAAAGGGTTCTTTCAGCTAGTGCTTGGCAAAATCAAACAAAAACTCAATTATTGAGTTTTTGAATCTATTGATTTATAGTATTGTGCTTCAATTATAAAATCTATTTTACTTTAATCTGACTTTAAAATTCATATTAGTTACTATGAAAACTAAAGTAAGATCGGATTCCTGTTAGATTTATATATATATTAAAAAATAAAATTTGTATTTAATTCCCAATATTGTAAATTGATAGATTCAAAAACTCAATAATCAAGTTTTTGTTTGATTTTGCTAAGCACTACTTCCAGCTTTAAATAAAGTTATAAAGGAGATTTTTCTAATTCTAATGGTGGTTAAATCATTAAAATTGGCTTGGTTAGTGATAGAATCTATCTATCTGTTCAGATAAATAGAGTTTATCCATATTTGTTTTGTCTGTCTGTAATAACTCTGGTAGATAGTCAAATAAGTTAAATAAATCATAATTTATAATAAAGTATAATATTAACTTATAACTATAGAACATATTTGCAAGTCTTGATCAAAATAATTAAGTTAAGTCAAACTTATAACCAGCTACTTAATAGCATTGACCACTTTCTATAAGGGAACTTTTGGGCATCTCCCATGGGAGATGCATCTCTCACATCTGTTAGCTAATAGTGATCCACAATTTAATATAACATTAGTAAAATTCAAAACAAATGCTAGTTCAAAAAAAGAGTTGCTTATTTCTCAAAAAACAAATACTATATTGGCACGTAATAAGCACATGTGCATTATTTTGAAACACGCCTTTTTTTGAAAATTGCATTTTTGACTCGAAATAATGCATATATGCATCCCAAAATAATGTGCACCTCTATATAAGTAGATCATATATCAAATTAACATCTTCAAATTTGTCAGAATGATTCGAAATATCGCACATGTGTGTCCTGAAATATCTTGAAATAACATGCAGATATATGTTATTACATGCCAATATGGTAAGGAATATCCTTTCATGCTCTAACAAAAAGTTTTTCTTAAGCAAATTTACTACATATTCTTCTTATATCTAACTCTATTCTGGACGATATCCTATTATAAATAAACTTTAAGGAATTTTGAGAGATGTATCTCCCACGGGAGATGCCTATAATTTTCTTTTCTATAAAAGTGATTTATTTCAAGGTAAAAAATCTTTAATAATATCCCATTTTATATTAGTCAAATTAATTTTCTTAAGATGTGTTGCTTCATATTTTGATTCACAATTAGTTTCTGTTTAAAGTATGCTAATCATTACATTGATTGCTAGTTGTAATTTCATTAATCTTTCCCATGTGAGATATGAGGAATTCTAACAGGTTTTTGTATTAGCAATAACCCATAAATAATAACTTGTTTTGTGCAAAATCTAAAAATAATAAAATTAAAGTTAATAATTAAATATATATGCTGTGCCTCAGACTAACGCTTGCCTCAGATCACAGTTGACGCACCTCCGATTCAGATCGTCAGGTGAGGTGCGTAAACTATTGATCTATCATTAAACTGCAATCTGACGAAAGTAAAAGAGTAAAATAAATTGAATGAAAGACTTTTAACTTGGGCGCTTTTTTTATTCTTAGTGGTAGCATTCTTTATCTTTGAATCATTTTGGCGTTGTCTTGCTTCCAGTAGCATTTTTTACATTATGCCTTAAATGAATTTTCGTGGCACATTCTATTTCCAATTAATATGTACTTTTTTTTCTATACGTACAGTTTTTTTTGCCTAAATTTTCACTGCATACTCTTCCTGTTTAAGTCTTCTCAGCACGTTCAACTTCAATAATACTTTTTATTCTATACATATATTTTTTTTCTGTGATCGATAGGTTACGCGCCTCATCTAACAATCTACACCTGAGTGCGTCAGTTGTGATCCGAGGCAAGCGTTAGTCTGAGGCACAACAGTACTTGTGAATTAAACAACTAAATTCAGCTTACGTATATAATATCGACATAACTCAAATCAAAAAACATTAGATGGCTTCTTTTTTAATTATATCATCAATATTGACGTTAATTAGTGTATGTCAAATAAGGATTGTGTTACGGACGCAAATAAATATTCAGATAAATTTAGTCACCTAGTACAGTACGTACGTACGTAGGTACGTCTGTATTTACAAGATGGACCCATATGAAGACTTAATTAAAAAAAGTCTTAATGAACAACATATTGAATTTTACGAATACTCTTGCTTCAAAGATGTTAAGCTAATTGGAGAAGGAGGATATGGAAAAGTGTACAGTGCCATTCTCAAAAGTAACGAAATCACAGTTGCAATAAAATCATTTAAAAATAATGTAGCCATTAGAGAAGTTGTTAAAGAGGTAATCTGCTTACTTATTTAATTGTTACAGTAGATAACCATACAACTACAATGTTATTTATTTCTATAAAATACAATATGCATAGCTTAAATTACATCGTAGAGTGGATATGCATTCTAATATCATACGTTTACATGGTGCTACTAAAAATGAAGGTAAAGTCAGTTTCTAAACTAATAAATTTTTTTATTTGTAAAAAACTTGACAACATAAAACACATAAAACACATTAAATGAAATATATATGATATTATTGTATATGTGATAGATAAAACAAATCCGAATTCTATACATTACATGCTTGTTCTTGAATATGCTGATAGCGGAACTTTAAGATCGTATTTACAAAATAATTTTATACATCTTTCTTGGAATGATAAAATTAATTTTGCATTACAAATTGTCAGTGCAGTTAAAAGTTTGCATACTGAAGATATAGTACATCGTGATCTGGTAATTTTCAAACACAATACTTGTGACCTTTACTATTTTCATTCATTTTAAATATTTATTATTTTTAATAGCATTCAAACAATATACTAGTTCATCAAAAGTGCATTAAGCTTACAGACTTTGGACTTTCAAAGAGATTAGATGAGGCGACAACATCAAGTCGAAAATTTGGCGGGATTATTGCATATATGGATCCACAGAGTTTTGGAAGATCAAGAAATGAAAATAGAATATTTAGATTTGATAAAAAATCAGATGTATATAGCGTTGGTGTTCTTATGTGGGAAATATCTAGTGGTTACCCACCTTTTAAAGATGATGTTGAACAACATCAGCTTGCATCATTAATTCTAGATAATAAAGATGGTGTTCGAGAAAGTCCTATTGAAGGATCACCATCCGCATATGTTAAGATCTATACAGGTATTAAGTTATTTCTTATGTTTCTTTTTTTTTATCATGAAAAAAATTCGAGAGTAATTTTTAATTCATAAATAGATTGTTGGCAATATGATCCTAATAGCCGCCCAGATATTCAGCAAGTTTTTTTAAGTCTAAAATGTCTAAATATCAATGATGAACAAATCATAAATAGAAGTGTGCATGATATTAATACGTTAGAAGACCATGAATCAACTCAAATAATTAATCAAAATAGTTCAGGATTAAGTATGTTCATTTCTGATTCAACACAGGCAATTTTAATGCGAAGTACTCCTTCAACATCATTAGCCTATTATAAAACAGATGAATATGAGAAAAAGCTCTCGGATTTAAATAAACCATTAGAAACTGAACCAAATAATGCATGGACATTAAGAAAACGTGGAGATACTTATCGATTAATGGGCAGATATGAAGAATCACTTGCAGACTTAAATAAATCATTGGAAATTGAACCAAATAATGCATGGACATTAAGAAAGCGTGGAGATACTTATCGTTTAATGTGCAGATATGAAGAATCACTTGCGGACTTAAATAAATCATTGGAAATTGAACCAAATAATGCATTTGCATTAAGTAGTCGAGGAAATACTTATCGCGAGATGAGGAGATATGAAGAATCACTTGCAGATTTAAATAAATCATTAGAAATTGAACCAAATGATGCATTTGCATTAAGCAGTCGTGGAGCTGCTTATTTTGATATAAGCAGATATGAAGAATCACTTGTAGATTTTAATAAAGCATTAGAGATTGAACCAAATAATGCATGGACATTAAGTATTCGTGGTTTTGCTTATCGAATGATGAATAGATACGAAGAATCACTTGTAGATTTAAATATATCATTAGAAATTGAGTCTAATAATGTAATTGCATTAATAAATCGTGGAGAAACTTATCGCATGATGAATAGGTATGAAGAATCACTTGCAGATTTTAATAAGGCATTAGAGATTGATCCAAATAATGCCAGCGCATTGGAATTTCGTAAAAAAATCAAGTCTTTTAAGGCTAAAAAACTTGTAAATTTTATTAGTAGATTCATTAAAGTGTAAATTCTTAATAAGTGAACTGACTTTACGTATATTGTAATTAAACTAATATTACAGATAGAGAAAAACTTGTATAAAAATTCGGAATTACGTTTACATATTTAAGGTTTAGAAAATTTCTGTGTAATTATGAAAAATTTATCTTTTAGTTCAGAATATGTAGTTTGAATATATATACTGTATAATATTTGGTTTTTATAACTAATGGTAATAGTTGCTGCCAGTTATTTCAAGTAAAAATTTTTATAACACATAATCGAATTGTTAAAATTTTGTTAGGAAATTCACGCATTAAGTTTAGAGATAAACCAATATCCGGTTGATCTGTGATTGAATATCGATTTCATGTCTGCGTCGGGAAGCTAAACTGTGCATGTATTGCGCTGCCTTTCAGCTCATAATAATAAGGACTTATGAAAGTCCATTAACGAAATAGACAAGTAATTTATTTTTAAATTTTCAATATATCAGAGCTTTATTATGTGTGGAATTATCCGAAATTGTTCATAGAGTACTGTAATATTAAAAGCTATCATAATAGAAGTTTTTTTTTTTTTTTTTTTTTGATTCATCATATCTTTTGTCAATTAATAAAGGCGCAGTCATCCCCGAAATTTGTATTTTCGTCAAATTAGATCTAGATTGATCAAAATTCGTGATATGATTGGCCATTCAATATTTGATCGATCATTGTTACACGGTCATCAAACAAGTTAGAGTACGAATTTCCTATAAAATTACGAGTGGCTTTTTTTTTAAAAAAATCTAATTTATAAATTATAAATTCTTTTTGTCTTTAAGGATAATGATTTTTAATAAATTGTTAGTGTTACCAAGATCTCCTAATACACTTAAATCATTATGTGGATATTGTAATTCATTTAGAGTTAGAACTAACAATTTAATCGTAATAACGAAGAATTCATCATTAAAAATAAAACCTAAACAACAAATCATAAATAGATATTTTTCTTCAAAACCATTATTATTTTCAAGTGAACCTTTAAATCAAAATATATTAATTCAAAAAAAAAAAATACCACGTGGAAAAGAAAAAAGTTCTAATGCTGATACGTTAAGTCCTCAAACAAAAAAAGTTCTTAAAAGTTTAGGTATTTTAAGTGCGGGATTTGGTGTAATATTTACTATTTACTTGGGTAATTAAATCAATTAAATTGTATTATTATTATTAGTATTATTATTTTTTTTAAAGATAAATAGCATTTATAATTGATTATTAAATAATTTTTATAGGAAGACCATTTACAAATGACCGAGAAGATCAGGTTTAATTTTGCGTAATAATTTTTGTAATCAAAGATAATTCACATAATTTATTAATAAATGATCTCGTATTATAATTTAGTACAAAGATTTAAATGCTTTTAAAGCATGGCATATGCGATTGCAGGCACGTACAAATGATATTACGCATGTAAGTTTAGATCAAATTTTTGAAAAAAAAATTTTTTTTTTTGATAATATTCATAATTAGATTTGATTTTTTTCATTTATACAATCCCTAGTTTTTTACGGAACCTTCATCAGATAAATTATTACCAGATAGAGATACAATACCAAGTCTTCCTCCATTAACGCTAGTGATCAATCTTGACCAAACTCTTATTTATTCTACTTGGGATGTAAGTTTAGAATTGTACAAAAATATCTTTATGACATCATTATATAGGTAATGTTGATCTAATTGGTTATTACCAATTTAGAGAAAACATGGATGGAGAACAGCAAAACGACCGGGTGTTGATTATTTTTTATACGCTGCTTCAAATCTTTTTGAAGTAGTCATATTTACTTCCCAGCCTTCTTATGTAAGATGATTTGTTTTTTTTCTTGTATGTTATTATATAGGCTTTATAACATTGATGAAAATACATGTAAATTATATTTGTGATTCCAAATTTTTGTTTTATTACAGGTTGCTGAACAAATACTCGCAAAGCTCGATCCACTTGGCATGGTTCCATTTAGACTTTTCAGAGAATCAACACGATATGTAGAAGGAAAGGTTATAAAGGTTTGTTTTTTATTTTTATTTTTATTTTTTTTTAATATCGATTGTTTCGATTGTTGTTTTAATTAGTATTATATATTTAAGAAACTTAACGTATGATTAATGTAGGATATTTCCAAATTAAATCGAGATCTATCTAAAGTAATAGTTATGGATTCTAATCCTGATGCTTATTCTTTGCAACCTGAAAATGTGATCACTGTTCCTCCATGGACAGGGGATCCTAATGATACTTATCTAGTTGATATCATTCCATTTCTCGAAGGTAAGTTTTGCATTATTTTAAACTTATGTTTTTTCTTTGTTCACAATTAAACGGTAGTTTTTTTGGGATTGCAGGTATTTCTTTATTGTTATCTGAGGTTCAAGACATTCGTCCAGTAGTAAAGGAATTTCAAGGAAAGAACGTTACAAAATTTTATCCGGAATGGGAAGAACAATGGAAAACAAAGCATCAACTAGAATGGGAAAAAGCTAAACCAAAAAAAGAAGGTTTGGCAAGATTTGTTTCAATGATTGGTGGTAGTCAAGTGGTATGTCCTTTTTTTTTTCCTCTGAATTTGACTTTGTTTAACGATTTTTTTTGCATGATGGATTGTCCTGATAATATCCTTATTAAGATGATGTTATATGATTTTGTTAATAGCATGAACAAGTAATGCCTCAATATCAACAAGCATTAATTCACCGTCAGATGGTTCATAGTGAATTACTAGAACATTATAAATCTATAAAGGATAGAGGTCCGGAATTACAACGTGCGATAGATGATTACGAGAAAAAAATTCAAGAAAGCATGAAAGAACAAAAAATTACGCACTGGCAGTTATTAACTAAGGTAGATGGATGAATTTCAGTTACTATAATTAGTTAAGTTTAGTAACTTTGTATTTCTAATTTTAAATCAAATTTCAATTTCAGGGACCACCACAAATTCCGTTTCCACAACCTGATCAACCACTACCACCTCAATCACAATAATTATCATTTTAGAGGGGGAAACAACATAATATGGATTAAAGTGTTCCATAAAGTTAATAAAGCAAGAAAATGATCATAAATTATTTTGTCTTTGTTCCTTATTAGCTTTTATTCGTTTTTTTTTCATTTTTCATTCATGTGGTATTCAAGGGACTCATACGTTATAAGTTTAATGGATAACGAATTTAAATTAGATCAGAAGTTTTAAGTGGCATTAATAATTAATATAGGTTGTAAAAATATCAACAAAAAAAAAAAAAAACAATAAATAAATGGTAAGCTTTACGGTGTTAGGAATTGTACCAGGAACGCTAAGCAACGGGTTTTTCTAAAACCACCCCACGTTGGATCGTATTCTAAAAAAAAAAAATTCTATTACAAATTTAAGTGAAAGGTGATCTTTACATTAGATTTTTTATTTTTTTATTAAATTCAGGAATACTAAATTCACAAGCTTTTAGCAATTGTGTATTAAATACGTTGGTTCGTTCCCGTTATATTAATATTAGTGATTTGTTCTGTTAATTAAAGATGTATGTTTTTTCTTTAAAATTTATAGTAGAATTAAAGTGAAAAGGAATAGAAGAGTTAGATTTTAATGAATGTTTAATATGTTGAATAATAACTTGATTAAAAAAATCCTCCTATTTGTCAGATTTCATGGCTTTATAGTTAAAGATTCTTCGATTTGTATAAGTTTTGTGCCTGTATTGGCTATGCAGGGCCCCTGTGTTTATATCGAATTTCTCATTTGTAAGTATTTTCCTAGACGTTATTTTATATTTTGCGCTATTATGAGTTAATATAGTTTATGACGTATTAATACATTAATTTTTTACATATGTCTTTTATGGATATTTATCATATAATCTAAAGAACTTTCTAGGCAGTATATATCAGATCAACCATTACAAAAATTCTTATAGTCTCATTTATACGTGTTGTAATATGTTAGTTAATCTATTTCATCTGGCAGGTTCCTATGACAAAACACTGATCTAATTACGACTGAGGAGAAACTTTTTGTTATGATCCTCGTTACCAAGTTTAGTTTCAGACCGTAATAATTAGGAAATTAAAATATTTATGAAGAGCAATTTATTATCTTTATGCGTATAATGAATTCACTAAAAATGACGAAAATGATGATAATATTAATAATATTAAGCATTTTCGTGTAATAATGTACATTTTTCAATTCCTAATTCTGATATTTGACATGCTTTTTGTGAGTGATTAATACTTGAATTATCGCTTTAAATGTTAAAAAGCTTTGAACGTGAAACAAAAGTTGTCTTTAAGTATATGTCCATGGACGTGTCCAGGAACAACATGTCTAAGATAAAGATTCGTTCAAAAATTCTAGTTTCATTTATGTGGTTCCCCTTACTAATAAATTTAAATTTTGGAATGCACGTCCAGTAAATAAAAGCAACGCGTATTTATATATTGACTGACTTGAAATGGTCATCATCTCGCCCTTCAATAGAAACGATCGCATGTTATTGTTTGTCGCGTTCTAATGTTTTTTTGACATCTTTTCCTATTTAACTGGATATAGGATATTCGTTTTTTCTGTCTCTTCAAATTAAATTTAATATACTGTACTATAGTTGTTAAACGAACCCTCGAGGTTTCGCGTTGACGAAACGCGAAACCTAGTTTCGTCTTTCGTCAATTAAAATTTTAAATGACGAAACTGACGAAACTGTAAAGGGTGACAAAACTAATAAAAGACGAATATACAAATAAATGTTGAAAATCATTGAAGATAATGTGTATAAAAAAAATTAAATTTATAAAAATTTTATTGTATAATAGGCACTTGAATTGTTTAAAGGGAGTTAGAAATGAGTATTCAATATTATGTTATGCATATCAGTTTTAGTGTGGTCTTGCTTTGTGATCTTACAAATTTATTTTGTGCTAGTATGGTTTAATTCATTATTTGTGTTATTCCATGAGTACTATGGCTTTTTGACAAGGTTATTTCAACTGATCTATAACAACTCTAGCATTGTCCAAAACGAGCTGGTTGATTTTTGCTGGCATACATGTAATTTCGGATATTGATCTCTGTGAACGTTAATTCACTGAAAATAACATTTGTTTTCTTTTTATGCTTTTTTTTTTTTTTAACGGGAGCGTTAGAGTATCGTCTTTTTGAATGTAAGGTTTCGTCATTTAAATTTAAGGTTTCGTCTTTTGTCAGAGTCAGAAGAATTTGGGGTTCGACTTTCGTCAGAAGTTTTGTCTTTCGTCATCAAGCGAAAAAGGTTTCGTAACAATTATATGCAGTATTTCGTTAATATTTGATCAATAAACTGGACTATTATTCTGATATTGAATAATTAACTTTCTGAAATATATATCATTAATGATAATTTGTCGATATTAACCTAAAATTTTTACATAGGGTGATCATTGGTCGGTATTACTGCAAAAAAAATTTATTATCAATATAGTTTTTTTTTAGAGGTGATTAATGCTACAATATCACTAGCTTTTGTTAATTGTTAATAGGTGAATACATATTAATTATACCTATGGGAAAAAATGAATAATAAGATAAATTAATATTCATGTATTGTGTTATTACTCTTTTAAGAACGACCTAAATATATTTCTATAATAACAAGCTTTATAACAATGCCAAAATTGATAAATATTTAAAATTAAATATATGAGATACATTAAAACTGGTACTGTAATCAGAATAATAAAATTTTCAAATAAATACTACACAGAAAAATTTAAATTTTATGTTTCTAGTTTTTTTTTTTTTAATATCTTATCACTGCTTTTTTTTTGTTCTGATAATTTGGAATCATTATTAGCAAATTATTAATTAAATGTGAGGGACCAACATGAGGTTAATTAGTATTTTTTATGATTACTAATCGTTGGCGGACTTTAAATACTAATTGACCTCACGTTGGAACCAACCTCATGTTGGTCTCTCACATTTCTTGATCGATATTACAGTGAGTTTAAATTTTAAATTCATTCGTTGTGAAGACTAGATTTCCAAAAATAAAGTAGATCAAACCGTTGTAAATTTTTCCTCTTCCGTGATCATGATCATAATAAATCTAACTTGAATAAAAAAAAAAAACAAATAAGAACTACTAGAAAAATAACATTGTATATTTTGACAATTCAGATTCCGCTCACGTCTAAAGTATGTCATTATAAAGTTTCAGAAACATTTCATCTGCGTAACTGGAAACTGAATAACCTATAAAAAGGCAGATCATGAAATTTTGATTGATGAGTTAGATGTTCTTGTTTTTGGGTATGTAACACGTGTAAATAGCATAACTAATCTTTTATCACATATATTATTCATACAATAAACCAAGCCATATCCTGTTGGTACTATTGGTAAGAACTTTTTCGTCAGCCAAAGTTATTAAAAAATGAACTGTACTGAGATTATTTGATCTCAATGACGATGATGTAAAAAAAATCAAATAGCATTATTGGCCTAGTTCTTTTAAATCAATCCATAAAAAGTTTCGAGATATTGGGCTACCTCTTGGTCTAGCAATAGTAATAGTAGATTTTGTTAAGATACTCAACATTTATGTTGTAATGAATGTGATCCCCATTGCATTGCATCATACAACAGAAAACAAGAAAAACAGCAAAATTCCAGCGAACAATAACCAGAAAGATATATCTTTGAAAATTAAAACAAAAAAAAAAAAACAGAAAAATTTCATATTCACAGATGGAATCAACATGTATTAACTAAAATATGCACTTGTAAATTTAGAATTGTATAACATCAATAGAGGTGACAGAAAACGGATATATTGTCATAAATCATGAATGATTTCCATCTATCAAGAGAAAAATTTCAACTCTACATAATCATAACCAATTCAGTTTTTATGGAAAAAGACAAGCTGGATAAAATCAGACACGCATTATGAATTATTAGAACGTAATCCCATTTTATTTATCTACTGATAAAGATTATTTGAACTGCTAGTTCCAAGACTAATTTGACGATCACATGTAAATGAAATGTTTAGATTTATATCATATTAAAGTTCAGGACCACTTTATTTTTTATATATTAAACTGATAAAACTCGGTTTTTAACATATAAAAAATAAAACTGATTCCAGACTCTAATTTGAAATAGATATATGTGTTTGGTTCATTAATCATTTACGTTTTATTCAAATAATACAGCAACTATTCTCATCCTATACTTTCCCAAAGATGAAATTTCTTTTTGGTTTGAAAGCCAATAATTGTGAAATAACGACACCCTCTATAGCAATAGCACGTATCTGAGGGTTTAATGAAGTTGCAGAATATATCAAGAAAAAGACAGACTTAGAGACGAAATAATTAAAAAAATATTCTAAAAATGAATATAGTATCACCATCTATAGTGAGTATAAATAAAGCAACTTTATTTCGCAAATTCTGAAATTATCTATAAAGTTGTATCGATAGTAATTAATATAATATTATTGCATTTAAAGTGAACAATAAGTTATTATTATATACTTGCCCGGTAAATTAGATTCTCATGATCGCAAAAACTTTTAGAAATTTCAGAGGAACTTGTATCTTTTGGTGGTATAGTAAAGTTTATTCTCAAAATAAAATATATGGAATTTATAGCAAAAGATCAATCGATTAAATAATCAAGAAAAAGATGATGAATATGACCTTGTTTGTGATTCCACTTGGGCTCACAAAAGGCTGTCTTCACAAAACTACTATCTTTTTGTTAGAAAGTTTCAGCAACTATTATAACATTAAGAAGAAAGAATTAGGTAAATTAGACTGAAATCATCCAGAAGTCATATTAGATACGACCCTCTAATTACACATATAACCAGTATCAAACGACATCTTCATCCTCACCCTCATATCTTCATCAAACGGTTTACATCTTTTCACTAAAAACAATTATATCCGTGACCGAGACAAAAACTATAATATTGACCAAGATATCACTCAGAGTACCACACAGGAAGCAGCGTGATCTGTAAATTATGAAGATTTGCCATAGGAAAAGTTTAATGGTTTTATGTAAAAAAAAATTCAATCGTATACATAATCGGAAGATATGTATCATGACTGATAATAATATTGAATATGTAAGTTTACTTGTTTTGGATTCTTAAACTATTTTGTTATTTAAATTTTATCTTATTTATCTTTCAAAGGTTCAAAGGTCAGCCTAATTTAGGCTATACCAATTTCATTCTCTCCTGATTCTACATGTTCCCTGGAAGACCTTCTCTGCGCTTTCCCCATGGTTGCACATTGCCCCGCTGTAACAAACTCTTATAAGTTCAATAACAACAGAGGAAGACAAATCTTTATATAGTCTGAAAAGCTATACAATCCCGTAACAGGTCAAAAGATAGAATTAATATCCTATATAAATGCGACAATTTCCTTCAGGAAAGTCTAAAGAAGAGCGTTATTTCTGCTATTGGATGCTTGAAACTTAGTCCTATAGGAAACTTAGTCCTAATAGTAAAATTCCACATATCATTTCTTCAGAAATCGAATGGAGCTAATGAACCAAAATCTTCAATCCATTCATCTAATGAAAAAACGAAATCTAACACTATCTACAGTAAATATCTTATAACGCGGAAATCATAAAGATAAAAGTAATAATTATATAATACATTCTCATATTTTATATTTTTTATAGTGTTCAAGCATAAAAACCACAAAGTATCTTACATAAAATTAACTTGATCATGTAAATAAACCACATACGTACATATATATTCTTATAAAACATTTATAAGAATTGAATTTTTTTTTAAAAAAAAAAATTTATTATAAAATATTATATAACAAAAACATCTTGACTCGGCCTAACTTTTTGAGTGATCTTTTAAGATTTGGAGTCTATAATGCACCAACTCTCTAAATGTATATTCAAATCTGACTCAAATATATATTTGACCTCCACAAATGTAATTGCTTCTTTAAATGCACGCATTTAAGGAGATTTCTCTGCATATCAAATTCAAACTAGCGCTAGTAAATAAAAATAATGTCACATTTTCATCCTAATCAGAATCAGGTTTTATTCTCGTTGAGCAAGAAAGGAACAAATCAATATAATTGGATCAAAAACAGATTCGTCAAAAAAATAAATAAATAAACCAAAAATAAAATAAAAATAAAAATGAAAGAAAATAAAAGCTGATTCCTCCTAAATTATACTTATTCGCTTACATATTCTCTTTTATTACTTCATACTTTTATCATACAAATATGAAAATACCAAATCGCGACGAGCATCAAAGTTGCCCGTCATACGTGACGTGACGCTGCTAGTTGCAATTAAAAAAAAAAATACATTAATAAACTGGACGTCCTTGAGGCTATTCGCTCCATATACTGTACGGTACATCCGTACCTAGAATTCAAAATCCTTCCGATAAATACCGATAGATTGTGATTTAAACAAAAATTTAAACCTGCACGATATAATTCATTATTAAAGAAAAATTTTTTTAGCAAATTATTTAATTTGCATATGAATGCATTGAAGTATGGAACAATTATTAAGAAGTAAACTTTTAGCGAACACCCAACCAAGTTTGTAAAAAATTTATTGAAATTTCGTTGTATTTAGATAAAAAATAGGTTTAATCGAAAAAGTCTACAATGATATATAACAGATAAATCTATCTAAACATAATAATGATATTTAAAGAAATTCTATAATTAGTGCATGATATTAATATGTAAATTAATCACATTAAAAAACAAAAAATTACAAAACTAAAAAGCACTACTAAATAGTTTACATCTAAGGAATCATTTATATTTCAAGAATCTTGCACAGATTCTTCAGTTATGATGACGTTAGTTGCGACAATCAAACCATTTGCTAATTAAGTCGAAGATTAATATGTATAAATGTATATATTTTTTGTGGTTAATATAATCCTTAATAATATTGACATATTTAAGAATTGGGAAACCTTACCTTCACCTTCTGGTGCTTCGATCCAATCATTAGGAACAACGCCTTAAATTTATATATGATAAA
>CAJVPU010000700.1:0-15963 GCA_910591775.1 Dentiscutata heterogama | reverse complement strand
AATCTTTTATTATATATAAATAATTTATTATTATTATTATATATATAAGGCATAATAAATAACTAAAAATAGTGTTCCAAATCAAAAATCAATTAATCAATTAATTAATCAAATTGACAACTAATCGATTGATAATTTTATTAGACAACTAATCAATTGTTGATGATTAATCAATTAACTGGCTAATCAACTAGTTAGTTAATCGATTAGTTAACCAATTGACTTGTTGTTTTATATAGTATCATACATTAATCTTGTAATTAATGTCTATGCAATTATAACCAAGCCATTTTGATATACAACTAGTTGTTTGGTCAATTAATCGATTAATTGACTAATCGATTAATCAATTAGTTGACTATAATCGATTTTTAATCAATTTTTGAAAAATTTTTGACCAACTAATTGATTGTATTTTTTGGTCCAATTTGTAACACTAACTAAAAAATAGGCTATATATAATGATATATAATAAACAGAATCACAAGGACAATCAAATGCTGAGAATTGCATACACTATTAATACACTTTGTACTCTGTTCCTGGTATTATTATGATCATAGTCATAAGAATGAATTATCCAATTAGATGCAAAAGAGAAACACCACTTGACTTGCCTATAAACTATACACTATGTACTTTGTACTCTGTTCCTGGTAAATTTATATAAAATCATCATCTGAACATATTACTTACCTGTTACATATGCATGTAAATAGATTTGTTATCTGTTGTACTAAAATACAAATACACATGCGGCTAGATATTTCAAATTTATATTTTTTGATAAACACAAATACTGTAAGCTAATCAAAAATAGGATCGTCTAAAGCCAGGTAGTCACGTGACCACAAGCCACACAGGCAAGAGCTTGTGTGTTTTATGCTTTACTATTAGCTATAATATCTAAAGCCAGGTAGTTAACTACAAAAAACCTAGAGTTGTCTAAAGCCAGGTAGTGATATAATCTAATAGCCACATTACTACCCGGCTTTAGACATGAGCACTAGTGGGCATGCCAGACACATTGGCACCAGGCCATAAATTAGTGTCTCATGCCATGCCCATGCCTTAGGCACAAAAATGCCAGGCATTATTGTGGGCATGGGTACAAATGCCAGGCATTTTATGGGCATGAGTACAATATACCAGACACTATTATGACATGGCACAATATGCTAGGCAAAAAGTTGCCAAAAAGTTACCAGGCACAAGTGCCAGGCAAAGTGTCAGGCAAAATTAATTAATAAATATTAAATTTTTGTGCCCGTGCCCATGCCCATGCCAAATCTTTGTGCCCATACCCATGCCCATGCCAAATTTTTGTGCCTATGCCCATGCCCATGGCAAATTCTTATACCCATGCCCATGCCTGAATCTTCGTGCCCATTCCCATGCCTGTGCCTTTTGTTGGGCACAGGCACGAGCCCGGTTTGCAGACCCCTAGTTATAACTCCTTTTCTAATAAATCAAATTCAATTCTGTAACTTAAATTATATAAAAATAATGTAGTTTTAAAGCTATGTTGAGACATTTTTCAATTTATTTTATTAATTTGGATAAACTTATAAATTAATTAATTATTTAAAAATCACTTTTATATTATTTGCAAATTAAGAATCAAATTTTCTTTACTAGAAGGAAAGTTATAACATTTTATAGTATTATTTAAACGATTAAACTATAGAGACCTATCTAGTTCTCGGCAAAATCGACTTTGCTTGACACTCAAATACATGTGACGATCTGACTTTTAAATCAATACAGCAATACGGTAATGCGATAATACAGTAATAAGTATTGCTGTATTGATTTAAAAGTCAGCCCTTCACATGTATTTGAGTGTCAAGCAAAAGTTGATTTTGCCGAGCACCAAGATTTATATATTAATATTAAATATGGCAACATAGTTTTAAAACCGCACTATTTTTATATCATATGCAAGTTATAGAATAGAATTTGCTTTACTAAAATGGGAGTTATAACATTTTAAAAATACATAGTTTTTATTATAATAAATTTTTCTTAATAAATTGATCGGCAAAATTTTAAAAAACTTATA
Organism: Dentiscutata heterogama; assembly: GCA_910591775.1. Lineage (NCBI taxonomy): Eukaryota > Fungi > Glomeromycota > Glomeromycetes > Diversisporales > Gigasporaceae > Dentiscutata > Dentiscutata heterogama. The sequence continues at coordinate 13,901 of CAJVPU010000700.1, read as the reverse complement.
TAGTGGGCCAATCATATAATGCTGCACTATGATAGTAAATCATTTGGTATCTAACACCCCAACATGTCAGCTAACCATTTGTTCCGACAAAACAAATTTCATGATATTAATCTCTGCATGACCAATATCTTATAATTATTTTTGGCCACCCATTAACAACGAAACTTCACGATATTATGTGAACCTGATGAAACAATGTTGGAATAAAGATTCAGAAAAGCAGTCAGGAGAAGAACTCTGAAGTTTTTAATTAAAAAATGGAACTAAAAATACTTAAGCATATTAGAAACTTTGACATAAATGCAAATAGTAGTAGCAAACTAATTGTATTGATATTATATAGATAATTAACGTGATAATAACGTGAATGCCAACCAATCAAATTTTGAGATTGATTTCGTCGATTGTATCAAAACGCCATTTTCAAAATAAGATACTTCAAAGATTTTAGACGTAAAGGGAAAAAAATATAGATAGTATATAAATATGAAATAACAAAAATTTTTATTATAATGAAGAATACTGGTTATATTGTAAGATTTAAATGTAAGCTTATAAGTGAAAACTGTCTTTTTTTTAAAGAAACCTATAGATCGTTATAAATTTTTTGTGCTGTAACTTGTAGATCCCTTAATTAAATCATTACCCTGACATTACACTTGACCAGTAAATTTTGCAAATTTTGCAAACTAGTACCCTGACCTATTTATATATAGTTCGGGTCCTCAGATGATTATCAAGTTACACTAGTAACAATAGATTTCCTTATACAGAATACGAGAAATTATATACCTACAGCTGTTTTCAAAAAGATGTGAAAAGCGATTTCCATATATCCATGTGGGGAATCGAGAATATGAAAATTCTGCTTAGTAAAAATTAAAAATCCGATTAGAGCGGGTCTTAAAAACTGGTGAATTCCCTATGGTATAGTGATCTGTATCTTCCATAAATTTTTGAAAACGGTAATTTAGAATTAACCGGTAAAACAATAATAATAACCCTGAATAAGTTTCAGATTGTCGATCTAACTAAATTTCACTATCGCTATGTTTTCTAAAAAATGCGATCAGGCGTTCTGGTGTAACTACGTATTTTAGACTCCTAATATTAATGGTGGTGCTAACAAATTGTAATTTCTGCACTGCAATGTATTTGATGACAAAAAGAGCTATCGAAAATTTATTTAGCATTGATGAATTTTATTCTAAAAGGCATCATTTAAATGGAAAATGTAGAAATTGCAACAGATATAATACTTCAGAAGCTTGGTGTCAAACATGTGACCCGCAAAAAACTGCACAAGGATGGACAAGTGGAAATAAGGATATTGATGATTGCATTAAAGAATTTCAACTTAAAGCTACAAAATATGAGGATGTAATAGAATGGATCCCTTTTAATAAATTAGATTTCGTTCAAATTATTGATAAAAATAAATGTTATTCGACATTTTTGGTAACTTGGACAGATGGTATACGAATAATTTCAGATAGGCATTATAACGATAAGTACACACAGTCACGTACATCATCATGTGGCGTAGTTCTTATGACATTGCCTGGCTTTCAAAATTTATCGAATTTTTTAAAACAAGTAAGTTAAAATTCTTAATTACGTATACTTTATTAATAAAATATATTTATAATTATTTAATATGTTAAATAAGTTTAAAGAGTGCGTACAATTCAAGGATAAAGGGTATAAAATATACGGGATGACTCAAAACACAGATACTAATGAATATATGGTAGTGCTTGACAAATTTTATTATAAAAGATATTGTATTAATGGAAAATGTAAAAGTTGCAACCAATATAATACTTCGTCAGCCTGGTGTCAGACATGTGATCCTCTAAAAACAATTCGAGGGTGGACAAGTGGAAATAAGGATATTAGTGATTGTATTAAAGAATTTCAACTTAAAGCCACAAAATATGAGAACGTGATAGAATGGATCCCTTTTGACAGATTAGATAATATTCAAATGCTTAATAAAGATGAATCTGGTTCAGTACTTTCAGCAATTTGGTTAGATGGTATACGAAAAATTTCTGGTAATTCTGGGGAATACTCACAGTCACGTACACCATCGTATAGAGTATGTCTTAAAACATTGTCAAGTTTTAATAATTTATTAGATCTTTTAAAAGGTGTAAGTTAAAACTTATACTTAGTATTTATTGAGTATACTTATATTCGACTTTAATTAATAAATTACATTTTTAATTTTTATTCATTTATTTATAAGTCTAAAGATTGTGTACAATTAAAAGATAAAGAGTATAAAATATACGGGATAACACAAAACACAATTAGTAATGAATATATGATAGTACTTGATGAATTTAATTCTAAAAGGGACCGTATTAATGGAAATTGTAAAGTTTGCAACAAATATAATACCTCGCCAGCATGGTGCCAGACATGTGACCCACAAAAAACAACACAAGTATGGACAAGTGGAAATAAAGAGATTGATGATTATATTAAAGAATTTCAACTTAAGGCTGCAGAATATGAGAATGTAATAGAATGGATTCCTTTTTATAAATTAAGTAACATTCAAATTATCGATAAAAGTGAATTTGGTTCAGTATTTTTAACAAACTGGCTAGATGGTGTACGAATTATTTCAAGTAACTTTAACGAATACACACAATCACGCACACCACCATGTAGAGTTGATCTCAAAATATTGCCTAGTTCTCAGAATTTATTGGATTTTTTAAAAGTAGTAAGTTAAAAAAATTTTACTTAATATTTACTATTTTTTTCGTACTTGACTTTTATTTAATTAATAAAAAATATTTATTATTTATATTTGCTTATTTAATATGTATTATAAATTTAAATATTGCGTACAATTACAGGATAGAAAATATAAAATATATGGGATAACTCAAAATACTGATACCAATGAATATATGATAGTACTTGATGGTGAATTTCATTATAAAAGAAATTATTTAAATGGAAAATGTAGAAATTGCAAACGATATAACACATCGTTAGCCTGGTGCCAAACATGTGACCCTCAAAAAACAGCTCAAGGATGGACAAGTGGAAATAAGGATATTGACGATTTCATTAAGGAATTTCAACTTAAGGCTACGGAATATGAGAATGTAATAGAATGGATTCCTTTTCATAGATTATATAACGTTCGGATTATTGATGAAAGTGACTTTGGTTCGATATTTTTGGCAACATGGTTAGATGGCATACGAATAATTTCGAGTGATTTTAAAGAATACACGCACTCGCGTAACCCATCATGTGAAGTTGAACTTAGAACATTGCCTAGTTCTCAAAATTTATTAAAATTTTTAAGAGAAGTAAGCTAAAATTTTTATTTAAATTTGATACTTGTTTTTTTTATACTTGACTTTTTTAATTAATAAAAAATATTTGTACCTATTTAATGTGACTTATATGTTTAAAGATTATGCACAATTAAAGGGTAGAAAGAATAAAATATATGGGATGACTCGAAACACGGCTACCAATACATATTTAATCGTACTTAATGATGAATTTTATCCTAAAAAGCATGAAAAAAATGGAAAATGTAGAAATTGCAAACGATATAACACCTCGCCAGCATGGTGTAACACGTGTGATCCTCGAAAAATAGCTCAAAGTTGGACAAGTGGAAATAAGGATATTGATGATTGTATTAAAGAATTTCAACTTAAGGCTACAGAATATGAGAATATAATAGAATGGATTCCTTTTGATGGACTATATAACATTCAAATTATTGATAAAAGTGAATTTGGTTCAATATTTTTAGCAACCTGGTTAGATGGCATACGAATAATTTCAGATAAAAAAGATAATAAACCTACACGATCATGTAAACCAGCATATAGTGTTGAACTTATTACATTACCTAGTTCTCAGAATTTATTAGAATTTTTAAAAGAAGTAAGTTAAATTTTTATTTAAAATTTATTACATACTTTTTATGCTTAACTTATTAAAATATTTATATTCATATTTATCTATTTATTACATTTTATAAGTTTAAAAATCGTGTAAAATTAAAGAATAAAAAGTGTAAATTATATGGGATAACTCAAAACACAGCTACCAATGAATATATGATAGTACTTGATGTATTTAATTCTGAAAGAGACAGTATTAATGGAGAATGTAGAAACTGCAACCGAAATAATACTTCAAAAGCATGGTGCCAGATATGTGATCCTCGGAAATCAGCTCAAATATGGACAAGTGGAAATAAAGATATTGATGATCGCATTAAGGAATTTCAACTTAAGGCTACAGAATATGAGAATGTAATAGAATGGATTCCATTTTATAGATTAAATGAAATTCAAATTATTGAAAAAAGTGAGTTTAGTTCAGTATTTTTAGCAACATGGTTAGATGGCATACGAATAATTTCAAGTAAATTTAATGGATGCAAACAGTCACGTACATCATTATATAGAGTAGGTCTTAAAATATTACCTAGTTCCAAAAATTTATTAGATTTTTTAAAAGAAGTAAGTTAAAATTTTATTTAAAATAATAAAAGTATATATATATATATATATTTACTTATTTAATGTATTTTATAAGTTTGAAGATTGTGTACAATTAAAGAATAAAAAATATAAAATATATGGAATGACCCAAAACACAGTTACCAATGAATATATGATAGTACTTGACGAATTTCATTTTAAAAGACGCAATGGTAATGGAAAATGTAGAAATTGCAAACGATATAACACCTCACCAGCCTGGTGCAACACATGCGACCCTCCAAAAATAACTCGAGGATGGACAAGTGGAAATAAACATATTGATAACTGTATTAAAGAATTTCAACTTAAGACTACAGAATATGATAATGTAATAGAATGGATTCCTTTTGATAAATTAAATAAGATTCAAATGATTGATGAAAGTGAATTTAGTTCAATATTTTTAGCAATTTGGTTAGATGGCATACGAATAATTTCAGTCGTAGATAATAAATGCGCACAGTCACGTAAACCATCATGTGGAGTTGAACTTAGAACATTACCTAACTCTCAGAAATTACTAAAATTTTTAAAAGAAGTAAGTTGAAATTTTATTTAAAAATTTATACTTACTTTTTATGCTTGACTTTTAATTAATAAAAATATAATAATTATATTTTCCTACTTAATATGTTTTATAAGTTTAAGAGTTGTATACAATTAAAGGATAGGAAGTATAAAATATATGGGATAACTCAAAACACTGTTACTAATGAATATATGATAGTGCTTAATGATGAATTTCATTATAAAAGAGATGGTTCGTATGGGCAATGCAGAAATTGCAACCGATATAACACTTCAAAAGCATGGTGTCAAACGTGTGATCCTCGAAAAATAACTCAAGGTTGGACAAGTAGAAATAAGGAAATTGATGATTGTATTAAGGAATTTCAACTTAAAGCTACAGAATATGAGAATGTAATAGAATGGATTCCTTTTGATAAGTTAAATAACATTCAAATTATTGATAAAAGTAAATTTGGTTCAATATTTTTAGCAACCTGGTTAGATGGCATACGAATAATTTCAGGTGGGTATGGCAAATGTATACAGTCACGTTCACTAGCGTATAGAGTACGTCTTAAAACATTGTCGAGTTCTAAAAATTTATTGGATTTTTTAAAAGATGTAAGTTAAAACTCATATTTAACATTTATTGCTATATTTATATTCGATTTTAATAAATAAATTAAATTTTCAATTTTTATTTATCTATCTATTTATAAGCCTAATGAGTATGAAGAGTATGAAATATACGGTATAACACAAAACACAGTTAGTAATGAATATATGGTAGTACTTGATGAATTTAACTCTAAAAGGCATCATTTAAATGGAATATGTAGAAATTGTAACTAATATAACACTTCGCCAGCATGGTGTCAAACATGTGACTCGCAAAAAACTGCACAAGGATGGACAAGTGGAAATAAGGATATTGATAATTGTATTAAAGAATTTCAACTTAAAGCTACAAAATATGAGAATGTGATCGAATGGATCTCCTTTAATAGATTAAATAACTTTCAAATTATTGAAAAAAGTAAATATTATTCAACATTTTTGGCAACTTGGTCAGATGGTATACGAATGATTTCAAATAAATATAATGGGTACATACAGTCACGTACGCCACCATGTGGTGTAGTTCTTATAACATTACCTGGCTTTCAGAATTCGTGGAATTTTTTAGAAGTAGTAAGTCAACCCTTTATTTAAAATCTATACTTATTTTTTTATGCTTGACTTTTAATTAATAAAAATATTTATAATTACTTAATATGTTTTAAAAGTTAAAGAGCTATGCACAATTAAAGGATATAACGTATAAAATATATGGGATAACTCAAAACACAGTTACTAATGAATATATGATAGTACTTGATGAACTTCATTCTAAAAGAAATGATTGGTACGGAAAATGTAGAAATTGCAATCAATATAATATTTCAAAAACATGGTGTCAAACATGTGACCCTCGAAAAACAGTTCAAGGATGGACAAGTGGAAATAAGGATATTGATGATTGTATTAAAAAATTTCAACTTAAAACTACAGATTATAAGAATGTAATAGAATGGATTCCTTTTGATAGATTAAATAACACTCAAATGATTGATGAAAATGATTTTGATTCAATATTTTCAGCAATATGGTTAGATGGTATACGAATAATTTCAGGTGAATTTGGAGAATGCACGCAATCACGTACATCATCGTGTGGAGTTAATCTTAAATTATTACCTAGCTCTCAGAATTTATTAGCTTTTTTAAAAGAAGTAAGTTAACACTTTTATTTAAAATTTATTACTCAATTAATAAAAAAATCAAAATTACACATTTTTAATACATTTTATAAGTTTAAAGATTATGTACAATTAAAAGATAAAAAGTATAAAATATATGGGATGACACAAAACACAGCTACCAATGGGTATATGATTGTACTTGATGAATTTTATTCTAAAAGAGATCGAAATAATGGAGTATGTGCACATTGCAATCAATATAACACTTCTACAGCCTGGTGTCAAACTTGTGACCCTCCTGAAACAACCCAAGGATGGACAAGTGGAGACAATAATGTCGATAATTGCATTAAAGAATTTCAACTTAGTGCTGAGTCTTATGATGATGTAGTTGAATGGATCCCTTATGATAGATTAGATAAAATTGAAAAGATTGGTGAAGGTGGATTCGGTTCGGTATATTCAGCAACTTGGTTAGATGGCAAAAGAACTTTGAGTATGGGTAACAAACGCATGCGGAAACGAACATTCTTACCTGTAGTCGCACTTAAGACAATGCCCGGTTCTCAAAAAGATTTTTTGAGAGAAGTAAGTTAAATTATTTATTTATAACTGATTTATTAACCTATTAATTATAGTAGATTACTTATATATATATATACCTTATTATTTAATAAGTTTAAAAATTTTATGCAATTTAGATTAGTTGGTAGTAGACTTGAAGTGTACGGACTAACACGAAACACAACTAATAATAAATATTTGATAGTGTTTCAATATGCAAATAAGGGAAGTCTTCATGATTTCTTAGCATCGGATTTTAAAAAACTTAAATGGGAATATAAACTAAAGCAGCTCACAGACATATCAAAAGATTTAAAAAAAGTACATGAAGCAGGATATGTTCATTGTGATTTTCACAGTGGTAATATATTACAACATCAATATCCAGATGAGACTCTAATATCTTATATTACAGATCTAGGATTGTCCAGAAGAAAAGATGAATCTGACGTGAAAGAAGGCATTTATGGTGTATTATCTTATGTTGCACCAGAAGTATTAACCAAACAACCATACACAAATGCAGCAGATATTTATAGTCTTGGAATTATTATGACAGAAATTTCTACGGGAACACCACCTTATTACGATATTGATTATGATGAAGGTCTAGCTATTAAAATATGTAATGGTTTGCGTCCAGAATGTGCTAAAGGCACACCAGAGTGCTATATCCAATTGGCAAACCAATGTATGGATGCTAACCCTTTACAAAGACCAACTGCATCGGATATTTATAAAAAATTAAGTAGCTGGTATTATATTATACGTCATAATTTGAAATCAAATAATGAAGAATTAGCCATAAATGAATCTTTTCGATCTGCAGATGCAATTATTCCAACATTACAAGTATCGCAAAATTATTCTCGATTTAAACTTACAAGTAAACTTCTTAATTTTCAAATTCTTTCTAAACCAGTCGATTCATCTTTGATTCCATCTGCAGAATGTTCAACTTGTTATGGCAAGTGTCATGTTTACTAGTTATTTGATTTAAAAAATATGCATCTATTGATTTACCTTTTTTTTTTTTAGATTCTATATCACAAAATTTTTCAATTCTTGATGAATGAGAAAATGTATTTAATTATTATCTAAATACTTAGATTAAAAAAAAATTTTTAGATTTTATTTAATAAAGTTTCAAAGGCTTAAAACAAACACATAATTTGTAAATCTATAAAAAACTAATAAATATATACTGCATTTTTAAAGTTTTTTTTTATTTGCGATAAAATTCACAAGTAACAATTTTTAAATATTTGTTGCATCATAATCGAAGTTCTTGCAGTATATTATGTAAAATTTAAAGTTTAATAATGAATAATAACTTAGTACTCTAAGTAAAATGGTCATAAAGGTATAAATTTAGACATTTATTTTTATAAGTGAAAAGCCCGTCAACAAAGTGACGGGGCGATCATTATTGCGAGATCAGATGACTTTATAGATCTCTTATGCATTTTGTTTTAGCCATTTATGGCAGTTGAAATAAATTCCGGGTTCGTTCGTTAATGCAGGTTATTTCTGGTTATTGTTTTAATTACATATGATTGTTCGTGTTGTTCATGATTAGAGAAGTAAAAGGTGGCTAAGTATGGTCTGATAAGGTTTCGAATATTCGTGAGAAGGTATTTAAGAATAATTGGGCTGTTTAGAAGTTTGTATCTTTCTTTTCGCTATCGCTCGCCTTGAAGTGAAGGCCGGCTCTTTCTCCCACCCTCTCCCGCCCAACTTGCAATAAATTCGTAAGATACAAATGAAAGTTGAGTGATACTGGTAAGTATTATAGGCTCCACGGCTGCAATGGGCAGTGCAAGGACCTTATTTTAGTAGTTGGGTTCAACACACCCACATAGGATGATGGGGCTCTGCGGCTGTATTATCAGTGCAAAGACCCCTTTGCCTCTCTTGAATGGTATAATCATTGCAGGCCGATTCTCTTTTAAGCTATGTTTTCCCTCCTTGTAGACTATTTTCTTGAGAAAATAGCTAGGTCGGTTAGGATAACACAGAATCGTTTCCGGGAAGATTGATTAGTAGGAAGGATTAGGGTTGGACTGTTTAGCATTAATTTAGGTTTCTAAGTGTAGGATTTCTAGAGATGTGTAGAGCTTTAGAGATAGCGAAGGGATTCCCATATGTTCTTCATTTTGTTTAATAAAGTCATCTGACCGAGCAATAATAATTGAAAATTCGATAAAAAAAATAACGAAGGATTTTAAATTAAAAATATTATAGGCTATATTACCCAGTTAATTTAATCATCATGACTATAGGTGCAGAAATATGATCGGTGACATAACTTTTTTAGCCGTAACTTGAGATATGACGAATATGTCAAAAAGCCTTAACTCATATATGCCGTAAAATTGTGCATATGCCGTGACATTTGGCATATGCTATAATAATTGACATATGCCATAACATTTGATGTGTGTCTAGCGTTTAGCACATAACACTTGGATGTATATTTTTATAGTTGATGAAAACCTTTTTTAAAAAAAAATGATAAAAATAATATGATAATACTCTATTATTTTCGTACGGTATATTATTTATATTACTTTAAATAAAATTCATGCTGTCAATACAATTTTGGAACCCTATAATTAGCTAGCTTGAAATTCATTACATTTTTTTTTTTTTCTTTTTTTTTTTTTTTATAATTCGTAATAACAATTATTTAATATCTATCTAACTCAATATTTAAAACGACGTCAACAAGATCTTCAGGATTAAAGTTCATATTGCTATCTTTGACGCCAGTATCTGCCGTAGTATCCACCACAGTATTAACAGGAAATTCAAATGGTACAGATTCTCTTTCTTGAAAAACTGGATCCCGAAGATTTACAATGTCCTCTAAAATTAAATTCATCCGGGATAACGAACTTAGATCTTCATATGTATCATTATTTCTGTTTGCTTTATCATCGTCTACAATATAATTGTTAAAAGCTTTACCATTTCACATAATTCTGTTTCAGTCAACTCAGAGTTAAAGTAGGTAAGCTTATTTCATATATTTGTCAGGTTATATGACCTGATTTTGGCTATTCCTTCAAGTTTGTCAATTCCAAGACATGTATGTTTATTACCAACAAACCACTTGAGAATCAAAAAGTTTCACTCACAATTTGCTTGTAATGGTGAAATGCTAAAAAGTCATAAAGCAAGTTCAAAAAGGTGATATGGTTAATTTTTAATAGATCCCCATTACAATGTAGGAGTATCCAACTCTTGAACATAAGGCAGGTCAAAATTTTTTTTTTGGCATCAAAATACCAAAATCATGAAATTAGCTCTTTATATTCTTGCTTAGTATGTCCTAATTCTTTTCATATTGTTGATGCTGTTATAGTTACAAAATACTTCATTTCAAAGACCATATCCTAAATAAAAAATATTAATAACTATTTATTTAATATGTAATTTAACAATATAAAATATTAAAATTTGTACCATAATAGAATAGATGAAGATAATAACATAAAAGATATGAAGGGTGTTGAAATTCTATATAATGTCGATTGAATACTTGAACAGCAACAAGTTTAAATTGGTTGAATTCAGAAATCTGATATATTGCAGCAGCTAACTTTATTATATATATATATAACAATTAACTAAAATTGCTATACCAGATTCTAAAATATTGGTAGAAGCTTTTATGAGGTTCTATATTAATCAAATTCGTTAACACATAGTAAAAAAATCTTCACTATGTAGTAAATTAAAAATTTTTATATTTGTAATCATATTCAGATATTCAAGAAAAAACTATATAATAACAATATATATATACCTATATATCAATACTATATTAATTAAATATAAAAATAATAATAATAAAAATCTACCCAATCAAATATGGGCCATGCAAGTAGTATTAAATTTGTGGTATTGTACAGTAAACTCTAATGAGTTTTGCACTATGTCCATAGATAGAGGTAAAATTATATAATTTCTATAGTAGAAATTATTAAAATAATTTCACCAAAGATTTTTTAAAAATAAAATGCCAAAATTAATTTCAACAGTTGAAATTTATTAAAACGTAGAAAATAATTTATATACAAATATTATATTGATAGTTGAAATTTATTAAAATATATTAAAATATAATATATAGTTTATTAGGCATATAGTGAACAATAACATTATTATTCGACTAATATTTGTTAGATGCTAGATGGCTGCGATAGTGGCTAAATAGCATCTTACATATCTTTGACAAATAATGCAGTTATTGTTCACTTATACGCCTAGTAATGGTATTATCCTTCTGTCTACAATAATCTGTATATAATGCTTTTATGTTATTGTGATTGGTAAATAAAAAATAACCAAATTATTAATTGATGCAGATTATAGTAGACTGAAAGATAAAAATTATATAAAATATAATTATTGATTAACTGCATCCAAAAATGGGATCAAATTGTGAAAAAAAATTTTGGTTGGTAATTATTGTAACATTAATTTGTAATCAATATATAAATTGTGATAATTATTTAATAAATCACTAGCTGCTAGGGTAAGTACAAATTTTAATTCTGTTTATTTTAACAGTCATGTTTCAGAAAAATGTATGTATTATTAACTGTAATTATTTATCTGTTTGATGAAAACACTTGGGTGAGTATAAAGTTTAATTCTGTTTGCTTTAACAATTGTGTTTTAGAAGAATGTGTGTATTATTAAACACAATCATTTATCCGTTTGATGAAATTACCAGGGTGAGCTCAAAGTTTAATTCTGTTTATAGAAGAATGTATGTATTGTTAACTATAATTATTTATCTGTTCGATGAAATCACTGAGGTAAATACAAAGTTTAATTCTGTTTGCTTTAACAATCGTGTTTTAGAAGAATACATATATTATTAACCATAATCATTTATCCATTTAATGAAGTTATCAAAGTAAGTACAAAGTTTAATTCTGTTTGCTTAAATAATCGTGTTTTAGAAAAATATATATATTATTAACTGTAATAATTGTTGCGGCTAAAGCTAGAAATAGCTAAAACTAGAAATTTTAATTATTTTAATATGAAATTTTTAAAAATTTTTGGGGCCTTTTGTTAGAGGTTTTTTTTAGGGTTAAGTTAAGGTTTAGTAGTTGTTTTGATAATAAAAAAGTATAAATAGATTTTGGTATAGTTTATACTTTTAAATCAGGGTTCCTAATTTTAACTTCAGCTGCAACAATAATTTATCTATTTGATAAAATTACTGGGGTAAGTATGAAGTTTAATTCTGTTTGCTTTAACAATCAGTTTCAGGAAAATGTATGTATTAATAACTGTAATTATTTATCTGTTCGATGAAATCACTGAGGTGAGTATGAAGTTTAATTCTATTTACTTAAACGATTATGTTTTAGAATAATGTATATATTGTTAACTATAATAATTTATCTGTTTGATGAAATCACCAGGTGAGTACAAAATTTAATTTAGTTTGCTTTAATGACTGTGTTTTAGAAGAATATATATAATATTAACTGTAATCATTTATCATTCAATGAAATCACTAGAGTAAGTACATATGAAGTTTAATTCTGTTCGCTTAAATGATCATGTTTCAGGAGAATATATGTATTATTAACTATAATCATTTATCTGTTCGATGAAATCACCAAAGTAAGTACAAAGTTTAATTCTGTTCACTTAAATGATTATATTTTAGGAGAATATATATATTATTATCATTTATCTGTTTGATGAAATCACCAGGATAAGTATAAAGTTTAATTCTATTTATTTTAAAAATCATGTTTCAGAATGTGTGTATTATTAATTATAATTATTTATCTATTTGATGAAATCACCAGGGTGAGTATGAAGTTTATTCTGTTTGCTTTAATGATTGTGTTTTAGAAAAATGCATGTATTATTAACTATAATTATTTAATCGTTCAATAAATTATAGTATAAGTATAAAGTTTAATCCTGCTCACTTAAAGTAAAAAATCATGGTAACTCCAATACTAACTCAACCTTAACCATATATTGTAATAACTAGAATAGCAAGTAAGTTCTGTAATAAAAATTTTTATGCAAAAACCACAATAATTTTAATACTAACTCTAACTACAGTGTATACTGTATTAACAAATAAATTCTAAATCAAGATAGAAATAATAATTCTAATGCAACAAACTCAATATACTGTAGTCACTGAATAGCAAGTAAGTTCTATAATAGAATTTTTTATATCAAAATTGTAGCAAAAATTATGATAATATAATATCAACTCAACTTTAACCACTATGTATACTGCATTAGTAAATCCTGTAACAGAATTATTTATGGGTGTGTGCCACCTATCAAACTAGTAAGTTATATAAAAAATAATTTAAGTGAAAGTTTACTAAGTTATATAAAAAATAATTTAAACAAAGGTCTAGTAAGTAATATAAAAATAATTTAACAAAGGTTTAGTTAGTTATTTTTTTTTATTTTTTTTAAATATTAAGGTGAGGCCTTGCTCATATCTTTATTAAGTAATTTATATAAGTAATTACATAAAATTTAT
>CAJVPU010000699.1:0-15968 GCA_910591775.1 Dentiscutata heterogama | reverse complement strand
CTTTGTTCTAAACTCCTTTAGATGTTTTTGTGCATATTTATTGTAATAAGTTTCTACTCACGCTGTTCTATCTTATATTGAATTTGTTCTCTTTTAGTACTCAGAAATAAGCTAAATACGTATTTTTTGAAAGGATGTTACGAATTTGTGTAGTGTGCATTTGTGCATATGATTCACCGAGCCAAAGTCACAATAAATTGGTTTACCACCCGATACTATGCGGAACCATATTTGGTATTATCGATGGGAAAATATGGCACTGTTCAATAAAAAAAGGCGGAAATCTCTTCTTAAATCTGGTCAAATTGACCAGATTTTAAAAGAGATTTCTCATTTTCTATTGAACAGCGCCCAATATGCATTTGTCAGGATCACGCGCATGAATGCATATGCATGAATGCGGTCAGCTATCTCTAAGACCCTTTATTTTTTGTTAATTCAAGAAGTGATCATTAAATTTCAAAATAGCCAAATATTGAGAATAGAGTTCTTGGAACTTTTGTGCATTTAAGCACAGGTTTTATCTGTTTCAAATAATTTGCATGCAAATCAGCTGAAAAAAGTCAAAGCCGCTTGTAATTCCATCTCAACATGTTGACGTGTTAAACTTATAAATTTTTATTACTAATCTAATTTTAAATCAATTTTACAATTAAACTACAAGCAGCTATATTATTGTGTGCAACATATTAGCTTTGCAATTGATTCAGTTTCAAGACTTAAATTTGTATCGCTTATATGTGTATAAAATTGTGGTGCACCTGATCAAATACTTTATACGATTTAAAAGCGTGAATACGAATATTAATTCCGTAAATTCTCGAAATAGTAGGCATCTGCGTGCTATTTTGACTAAGTATTATTCTCTCCTGGTATGCATCGTCATTTACCTGATAAATTACCTATATTTATTCATTCAAGGTGCACACCATTTCGGGACGCACATTGGTGTTATTTCGGAACAATTATATAAAGGACCGGTCTGGACCCGGTCCTCAATTACGGACCGAAGACCGCTTAAACTGGTCCAAAAGACCGATCCGGACCGCGGTCCTTGTAGGACCGTAACATCCCTAAGCATTAGAGTATGAGATGTCAAAGGGGTCTAGTGCCTGGATTAGTGGTATTGGTATAAGATCTTTAAATGTAGAATGAAAAGAGTAAGGATAAAGAGATGAGAGTGAAAAAACAAAAGAAGAATACAAAGAGATAGTGTATATGAGGTTGTGAAGTTAGTGTATAAAAAGATTGAGATTGGAGTTAAGGATAATTTTCTGTTAATAATTTGGGTTAGAATAGTATTATTAGGGCAAGTATGCCAGTGAGAAGGAGTGTCTGGATAGTTGCAAGAGAAGCAATTGCCAAGTGTAAAAGTAAGAGAGTATATGGAATGGAAATATGCATGTTTTGGCAGCATATTAAAGAGCAATTTCATTTTGAAAGCTTTTAAGTGGTTTAATTTAGGGTTAGTAAGGTTGTGTATAATTTTTTGATTGTTGTTAAAGTATAACCAAGAGGCTTTTCAGTCAATCAAGTGAGAGAAAAATGACTATTCTTGGGTACGGTGTTGTAAAGACTATAGAGCAATAGTGTGTGCTTTGCGAATTGTTTTATTAAATTGTCTAGTAGGACTTTCAACAAAGCATTCTTTCCATAGTAAATTAAAGTATGGGATGTAAGAATTAGTATAGTTAAAATATAAAGTTGGGGAGAAGGAGAGGTTGTTAGCAAGTATGTCTACAGATTATCAAAGGAGTTATCAGAGTGTGCTTGAACTTTATAGAAAGAGATTTGTATATTGAAGGCTTTCAGAATATTAAGGAATGTGTGCTAGATAGACCAGGAGTTAAATTTAAGGTATTTGGAGGAGTGTGTAATGTGGATAGAAGTTTGTTATATTTAGAGATAATAGATTGTGAGTCTGTAAATATTTTGATATTGGAGTTTCAAAAGAGTATTGAAATAGCAGATAGTATTGCTAGTAGTTCAGCTTTGTAGGAAGAAGGCCAGTTGGAGATCTGTGCAGAGAAATTGTAAATAACATGGTTATTATAAACTTGAACCTAGCCAATACCCATTGAGCATTGATTGGTGCCAAGTTGTTTAACTAAGCAATCTGTGTAGAAGGTAAATTGTGTTTGGGGTTATATATTAAAAGGATGTTTAATATTGGTAAAACAGATAAGATCTAAATAATTAGCATTAAGGTTGAGTTGTTTGTTGGCTTTTTTCTTTTCTAACAATTGGGTAGAAAGAACAGCTAATACTTCTAAAGTACAATAGCTTGATATGCAGTTGGAGTTAAGACTGCAACCTTGGCAAGGAGTGCAAGAGATAGAAGGTAATAGATAGTAATATAAAGTTGAGATGTCATTATTGTGTTGCCAGTATGTTATTAAATTAGTGTTGGTTTGGAAAAAAGTTCTGCGAACTTGACCGATAATAATATCATCATTGAGGTATATAAGGATTCAGAGTTTGTGAGTTTTGAAAAATAAGTTGGTTTGAAAAGCAAATATATTAATATCAGTAGATTGGAAGTTGGCTGAAATAGTTCAATATAGTTTGTTGTCAAGAATAGTGTCTTCTAGATAGGTAAACCAAAGTGGTTTTTTCCCTTTGGGAATGTGTAGAAGTTTGGAAGATAGATGTGACTAGTTTAAAAGAGTATTGCTGTCAGATGAACAAAGTTGTTCAAGATAGAGAATGTTTTTGTATTGGAGTTGTTGTTTGAAGATGTTGTATTTAGGGTGGTTTAAGAGAATGTTTTCAAGTAGAGTATTGTTATCATTTATAATTTTGGGCCAGGAAGTGTCAAGGTGAGAGTATATAAAATATGTAAATAATTGAAAAGTTGAATAATCTTGAAGATTTAGAATATTTATTTGGATCATCATTAATAGCATAGGGGTGTTGAAGAATATTAGTAGTAGACAGAGATTGTTTTGGAGTTGTTGGATTCAGATGCAGGTTGTTGTACCAAGAGTAGAGATGTTATTAATACGAGTAAGAAAATTGCTAATGTGGTGTTGGAGTTGTATATTCCAAATATTGTAGATATTATAGAGGTTGTAGTTGAGAAGAGTATTGTTAGAAGTAGAGCGAAAAAGATATGCTTTGTGTTTGGTGATAGTAATATTTGACAAGAATTGTATTGCATATAGAAAGGTGAATAACAATATTATGAATTCAGTATTCAATATTAGGGATAATGATAGTATTAATGATATAAGTAATTTGTTTGTCAGTAATGTTTTTGGTACTAGCAATATTGGCTAAGTTAATAGCTTCATCATGGATAAGTTTGATTTAGGAGGTTTGTTTGTTGTTAAGAGTGAACCAACATGCTAAAAACTTAAAAGACTGGGAAAGTGGAATAGATTAGAGATTGGAGTTAAGAAATAAGAAGTTTGATGAGGTTTGGTTTGTAATAAATATTGATTTTGTAGGGTTAACTTGAATATTTGCCAACTAAGTTAATTGATTTTGTCAATTAATTGAAAGTTGTAGAGCTTATTTTTACAGTTCTAATAGTAGTTAAATTATCTAAACAGTCTAGTAAATACTGAGATATCTTTAAAAAACATGTTAATGAATATATAAAATCTTTATATAAACAATATATTATTTGTGTAGAAATTTTATATAGTTATTGATGTATTTTTAAAGATATTTTGTTATTTACTATGCCAATTTGGATAATTTAACCACTATTAGAACTATAAATATAAGCTATACAACTTTTAATTAATTAACAAAATCAATTAACTTAGTATAAAAAAGTTTTCTTTAAATAAACAATAGAAATTTTTTATATTTATACTATATTGGATTTACATAATGATCTGTGTTATATTATGCTATATTTATTCTAATTGTGTGTAGCAAATTATTAATTAAAGGTATAAAACTACTAATCTATATTTTTTTTAAGCTTAGAAAGTTTATATTTTACCTTTTGCAAGTAGCTAACATATTAAAAATTAAATTACTCTTATTATTAAATTAAATTAAAATTTTAAACCTGTTATTTAATATTATTACTCTTTTGTTATAATTATTATTATTATTATTATTACAGAAGATGCAAAAGAGAAAGGATTAGAGCTTTGGGTGGTACTGCAAGATATGAAGAAGGCATTCAACTTAGTATCGCTTAAGATGTTAAAAAAAGTATTAAAAAAAATTAAGATACCACCAAAGCTGACAAAGCTAGTACTGTTACTATTTGAAAATAAAAAAGCACAGATGATAACAACATTGGAACTAACAGAGCCAATAGATTAAAGGATGGTATAGAACAGGGTGAAGTATTATCACCACTACTATGGCAAATTTTCTATGACTCATTATTAACAAGAGTCCAAGAAGATAAAGAACTTGGTTACAAATTAAGTGCCTTGAATCTAGATTTAGTACAAAGAGCCTCAGAGGAAAGAGAAGAAGTAAGAGTGTTAGTAGTAGCTTATACAGATAACACAACGTGGATTGCAGCAAATAAAAAAGTAATGGAAAAGACATTAGCAATAGCAAACGAGTACTTTATACTTAATGATATTCAAATTAATGGAAAAAAGTCAAATCTGATAGTATTTAACTCCAAATCTAAGGTTGAAGAAAGATCTATTCTCTTTGATAATGAAGAAATTAAAGAAGAAAAACCCAGTAGCATAACAAGAATGCTGGGTATATGGCTTAATTGCAAACTAAATGAAAAATATATACTTGCTAAAGCTAAAGAGATAGTTAAACAAATAGTAGAAATACTTAGGTGGAAAAAACTAACAATTAGTCAATTAGCATATGTGAATAATATGTATATTATATCTAAGCTATGCTATCTTTTGCAATTAACAAGAGCTTCCAAAACAATGCTAGACCCAATTCATCAACCAATTCTCAAATTAGGGAAAAACAAATTAGATCTGCAAAGTATAGCATCTAACTATATAGTAATACATAAAAATATAAACAATTTTAAGATATTAAATGCAGAGCTTACAAATAAGCAAATCACAAGTCTACATAATAGACTAAATGATGAAAGCAAAATTAGCCAAATCACTAAAATAAGAATTTGGCAAGGATATAGAATTGCAGGTATAACTAAAGATTCAGATAATAAAGAAGATAACATGAATATCAAGAAGCTTTAGAAATTTAATCAGGCGATGTTAGTACTATGGAAGGTAGCAAAAATTAAGATATCGATAAAACCAACGCAGGGTAGCTAGAAGATAAGCAATATTGGAAGAGTGATATGAAGTATGATAGAAGAAATGATATTTATCCAATATGCACAAGCAATAGAAGTACTTGGTTTACTTTTTATTAAGCAATTGTTAAATAAACAAGGGGACCAAATGATTACATAATATCATCTTAAAAGAGTTAAAGATAGATCATGTAAAGGAAAAATCCCTCGTTGGTTTAAGGTACTAGAAGATCAAGTTTTAGAAAATAAGGAATCAAGAATTCTTAAACCCGAGCTACGAATGACAAACATAAACAGGCTAGCTCTAATAACAAAGAAAACAAAAATTGAAAAAGACAAATGAAAACATGACTGGGTGCTAATAGATAACAAAAAAAATGAAGTGGATATATGAAGAGTTATAGGGAAAAAGAAGAAAAAAGTTCAGACAGAGAAATAGTCTATTAGCAAAGAAGAAAATGGGAGAGTTATAATAAAAAAAGATGATACTTCAATTAAAGCTAACCTTCAAAATAAATGGATTGGAAAAGAAAAAATGGTAGCAGCATTGCAGAGAGTTAGAAAACAAGAAAAAAGATGGTTGATAGACATGTCACAAAGTTTACTTAAAGAACTAAAAGTGAATAATAACAAGGATAAAGTAGACAAAGTAGAATTAAAAAGATATATAGCTTAGCTCAAGCAAGCCTGGCAAAAGTAGTATATATAGATAGAATAAAGATAGATTTAGTCAAATGACAAAAATTTAGTATACAATATGAAAAGATCATATTAAAACAACTGAGAAAAAATATAGAAATGGAAGAAAAAACTTTAACTTTTTATACAGATGGTTCACTTATTAAGAAAAAGATAAAAAAGGAGGTTCTATGCAAACAAGGTCTTGGTTGGATTCAGATAAATGAAAATAAAAACTATAAGATCCAAGATAGTTGCTTTAGTACACAGTACTGGCCATCATCAACAAGAGCAGAACTAGCAGCAATCTGGGTAACTCTGCTTATAGCTCCATCAAATGTCAAAGTTAAAATATATATAAACAGCACAGCAGCGATCAGTGCAATTTGTAAAGGAGAAAGAATTAAAACGAACAAAGAGTGGCTAAGACAAAAAAACTATAACTTAGTACTCAAAATTATAGAAATAAAGCAAGTTAAAAATATAGAAACAGAACTTATCAAAATCAAGGGGCATAGTGAAAACAAGTAGAATGGCAAAGCAGATCGCTTAGCAAAATTGGGGCTAAATGTACCCAAATTATGTTTGCAAAATATTGACACAAACTCAAGACTTAGATATAATATTTTTTGGAGCAGTAGCCTTATTGAGATACCAACAAAGAAATTCATTAAAGATTTAGAAGACACAAAAATAGCAGCAGAGTGGAGAACTTCAAACATAGTAAAACGACTAGAATCAAGTAATGATATGCAAGAATAGGATTAGGGAAGTTTATGGAAAAGAATCAAAAGCCAAAGCAGAATTAGATGTATATCGATCAAAAGGGAAAAAAGCTAAACTTTTTGATCAAATATCTATATGACAAACTTCCAACTCTAGACAATCTTAAAAAAAGAAGGCCAGTCCTATATAAAGAGAGTAGCTGCAAAGTTTGTAAACGAAATATAGAAGGGACAAGTATATTTAGCAAGTTACAAAGTACAAAAAGTCTGCTGGTTAGAAATAGAACAAGCAGCTATTAACACGGTACAAGCTTTCATAGATAAAATTAAAGAGCAAAGAAGATCATGGCTACTAGAGCTCCAAGACCTTATATTTGGAAGAAGTCAAGAAGAGAAAAGAGAAAGAAGAGCTGGATTTATTAAAGGCCTTTATAGAAGCAGTATACCCAAAGACTTGCAAGACCTAGGCTTATCAAGAAAAGAAGCAAGTAAAGCTCTCGAAACAGTAGTATACGTGGTATGGAACTGCTTTCATGAAATCATCTGGAGGTGGAGATGTGAAAAAGTAATAGAATGGGAGCAAGAAGAAGGGATTACAAAAGAACAAAAATTGAGAAGAAAGGCAACTAACCAAAAAAGAAAAGAAATAGCTAAAGGAAAAAAGACGTCTAAATTTAATTCATCACATATTCTCTCAGCAAAATCAGAAAATAGTGAACTACTCAAGGTTAAAGAAAAGAGATGAGAAAGAAATAAAGAAATAGACAGGTTAACAGAGAAAATGATTACTGATAGAGTATACAAAGGTGGAAAGCTATTATGATGTAGCACTTAGGCTGGTTTAATACAGCCTCTAATTTCTAGAATAGTCTTTAAATTAGTGCGGCAGGTTGCACTTGGGCACCTATAGGGCAGCCAGGTGATGTCAGGCTTGCAAATTAAAAGTAAACGAGCATACAAATTGATGTAGTATACTTAGAATCTTAATAAAGTACTGGCGAAACTACCTAAATGAAAAAAAAAAAAATAAATAAATAAATCAAAAAGTACAGAAGAAATTTATTAAAAATATTTTTCAAATAAATCTAAATAAATTCGAAATATTTTAATATTATTTAAATTTATTAAATTTAATATATTAAATACATTTGATATATTTGTATATTAGTTTTCTAAATGCTTTCAACATATTAAATTAATTTAACTAAAACTAAACACTTGCGAAATAATTTAGGAATAGTTAAAACAATGTGAATTAACTAAAATAATATCTCCTTTTAAACTAATTATTATATTAAGAATATGTAAAACATCTTGAATAAATTAATTCACTAAACAAAATATTGTAATTATCTATTGTTATATAAAAGCATTCCTAGAATTTTATGTAATTAGATTATTAAATAAAAAAATATGTATCATTTTAATATATTTGAAAGTAAGAGTTTATATAAATTTAATAAAAGCAAAATCTTTACTATTTTCGAAAGCAAATCATTAATCTAAACCACATAAGATTTAACTATTTCGAATGGTTACGATTTTGTTTAAAATATATAAATCGAACTAATGTAAAATGATATAATAAAAATAAAAATTATCAATCAATTGTAAATAGTATCAAATTATTTAAATTTTATCCAAAAAAAATAAAATTTTATTAAATAATAAATATATCTAATAAACTTAAAATAGCAATTGCTAATCCCAAAAGGGTGTCAGGGTAGGGCGGGTTACAAAAGGAGAAGCCAGAGGGTTTATATGGGTAACCTCCTAGTTGGGTTATAGGTATGGCAACTAGTGTGGAACCTAGGGCAGACTACTTAAATAGGCAATCAAAAGTTGCATGTATAGCTAGTCGTACTCTCGTTAGTAATAACCAGAGAGCTTAAATAGGTAATTTCCTAGTTAGATTGCAGGTATGGCAGCTAGTGTAGAACCCAGGCAGACTACTTAAATTAGATACTCAAAAGGTGTATGTGTAGCTAGTTGTATCCTTGTGAATCTGATGTAATATCGTAACTACCCGAATAAAGCTCATGCCAATGGCCTAAGTGGTCACCTTAATATTAAAAAAAAAATAATAATAAACTTAAAATAGTATAAAAATTTACAAAATATACTAAATAGTTTAACCTGGAATATTCAATATTTAAAAAAATATTTAAATATAAAAAATAGAATTATAATAGTAAAATTCTGAAATAATTTGAAATAATTAAATTTTGTATAAGTAATATTGATTTTAATAAATATAACTATTACGAATTGTTACAAATTGATTTAATATAAATAATATAAGTTTTTATTAAATATTCTAAATAGTGAAAATTGGATTTATTTTTTTACTTTAAAGTAAGTTTGTTTTAAAATTTTAAAATTTGTATTAAAGTAATTTATCATAAATATATTCAGACTGTAGCAATATGATTTAATTTAATTAAGGGTAGAGGGTATCATATGACAATCACTTGATTTGTTATTAGGAAATTTTTTTGGATAGTACAAGATTTACTTGTGTAGTACAATATAAATAATATATAGGCACAATTGATTTGCTATTATAAAATAATCTACCATATGATTACTATGAAAAGTAATTTGTATACTCTCTACCCTTAAACCTTATATAAAATTTGTTAGTATTTAAGAGTAGGGTGTCTGCAGATTAATTTTCATAGTAATCATGTATAAATCATATGAAATCATATAATTGACTAATCAGAATTGTAAACATCCAGATTTGACCAATTAGAACTAGCAATTCTTGTATGACCTAACAAAATTTTAGATTATCTAACTTTTTTTATCGATATATAAACATAAATATTTTTAAATAATACAAGATATAAAATTTTACTAATATAAACAAGAGACTTTAAAGTATTTATCAAATAATTTTGGTAAAATTTAGTTATGTTTCCAAAAAGTTTATTATAAATAAATTTTTGTTGTTTATATAAAATTTTGGTGTGCATGTAGATCATATAGAAAAATGATTTACAGACACCCTACTCTTAATGAAGCTTCAAATTAATTCGAATTAATTTAATATAACTTTAAAAATTCGAATAATAAATTTGGCAAATACACTAAAATTTTATTAATTATATAAAAAATAAGTTCAAAATTATTTCGAATTAGTTTAAATAATTTCAAATTTATTTAAATAATTATTATATATTTTTTCTCTTTAATTACTTATCTATGATAATAGATTTGTTTATTGCAAAATAAAGCAATTTAATTTAAAATATTTCAAATTAGTTTATTATTATCAATTAGTAGATAGTAAAGTCTAGAATGTTAGATTTTTTGAAAATATAAATTTTATTAATATTCAAATAATTTTAATTATTTTAATCTTATTTAATCTTAATCAAATTAGTTTAAAATATTTTTTTTATAATATTGTACAAAATATTACAAAATATTTTGCAATATTTTACGTATATTTCGTAATAATCTTGCATAATATTTTATATTTATATATTTTGCAATATTGTACAATTTTTTGTATAATATCATATTTTTTTTACTTAGTGTAATTTATTGTGCAATATTATGCTTTATTAAATTTGCTAATGAGCCTCAAATTAATATAACGAGTTTTTTACTAATATTCTTTTAGATTTAGACTATCTAGAAAATATGTTTGGCCAAAGAACTTCTAATTGTCAAAAGAAAACTTTAATAGATATATGAGAGATAATAATAATCAAATAACCCAGCTAATTCTTTCTGATCGATCTGATTAAGTGGCTAAGAAATGAAGGATATCTAGTAATAATAATAGGCCAGATGATAACTAACCTAATAACAATAGTCAATTCAATAATGATGACTAATATAAAGAGGAAAATTAATACTTAGCAGAGAATGCTATGAAAGCTATTATTGAAAGTCTTAAAATAATTGTAGAAAACAATACAAAACAAGCTTCTATAGCTACTCAACCCAAGAAATATAAATTAATAGATTTTTCTATCTTATCTAGTAATCATGTTAATAACCCTATTAAGTGGTATAAAGCTTTTAATAAAGTATATATTAGCAATTATGTTTCAGAAAATCAACAAGTTGCTATAGTATCTAACTTTTTAAAAAAAACTACACTATCTTGGTATAACTAGATATTGTATTTTTAATTATTAGAATAGTATAACTAACTCTAATACCTCTTTTTGCCACCTCTTTTAAGCTAAATTCTAAGATCTTTTTAAAATATTTTAGTAATATTATACTCTTAGAAGTAAAAAACAAAAATCTAGAGAAATAGTTAATATATATAATTTTGCTTAATGAGTTATGATGCAGAATAAACCCCAATAGTACTTATTCTAAGGTTGATAAAATAAGATAGTTTATTAATAATCTTTGTCAAGAATTTCAGATACTAGTATAGTCTAAAAGTTCTACTACTTTAGCTGATGCAGTAAAAAAGGCTAAAGCTATAGAGATTGTATACTCTAAAGGAGATGCTCTTTCTGCTTACTCTCTATTTTCTATCTTATTCTAACTATAATTCTTTGGAGAATATACTTTTCTAGTACAAATAGCTACTTTAACACAATAACAAAATAGTAAAAATGCTAAAATATTAAAAGCAATTAATTGTTTAAACAAAACAATGAAACAAAATAAATTCTAGAACCAACAATTCCAATTTTCTAATCAAAATAACAATAACTACAATAATAGCAATTATAATAACAACAATAATTATAGGCTAACTAATAATAATAATTGTCAAATATATAGTAAAACTAGACACTATGCATCAAATTGTACTGCTCTATATTATACCAATTGTTAACAAATTAAGCATAGTACTTATCATTGCTATACAAATTAAAATTGAAGAGCAAACAACAATAACAACAACTATAATAACAATAACTAGAATAATAATTGCAATAATAACAATAATCAAAACAACAACAATAATTGCAATAATAATAATCAAAACAATAATAATAGAAATAATAATAACAATTGCCAAAATAATAATAATAACAATAATTATAATAACAATAGCAACAATAATCCTTTTCCAAATAACAATAACAATAATAATAACAACAATAACAACACTAATAATAATCAATATTAATATTTAAACTAGAATTGGTATCTCCTGAGGGTAAGCATACTACTAATACACACCTCCTACTTAATGAAGAAGTAGATTTTATTAATTTTTTGATAAAATTGACAATAAACTTAATCTAAAGGATAGTAATTATAATAATATTAATAAATAATTAAATTTCTAGATAGATTGTAAAGATACTATAAAGATACTTGAATTAAACTCAGATGAAGTTAATTTTAATATAGACAATAATATTTAAATAGATAATGTAAAAGATATATTATTTTTAATAGCTGAAGTGTTGGGAGTATCTATTAATGTTTTGGTTAATACAGAATCTAAAGAATATATAGTTACTAAACATTTCTTAGACTAAGTTAATTATAGTATTAATGAGTTTAGCAATATAAAAGTTGTTAATATTACTAATAACAAATCCACTTCTCTTGGATGAATTAAAAATATGCCTGTTTTACTTAGTATCAATCTTATATATATAAATATATTAGTACCTAAATTAAAAGAATATAATATAGTTTTTGATAATAAATATTTAGATAAAGCTCAAGCTACTATTGATTATTATAGGAAATTTATAAGTATTACAAACCAAATTGAATATATTCTAATATCTTGTAAACAATAAATAGAAGACCCAAATATTATATATTCTATAACTTTCAAAAATATTTATTTTAAATAGGAGTTATAATTAGAAAAGGATACTATAATTTAATTAAGCCTACTTATATTGCAATTCAAGTAAATAATACCTTTACACAACTAAAAGATCAATTTATAGCAAACATAAAGTAGAAAATATTAATAATCCTCTTTAATATCAACATGATAATATATTTAAATTATATAACTAGAAATAAATAATATAAAAAAAAAAAAAAAACAAAAGCCAAAAATTTTCTATTTCTATTTCTAATAATAAAAAAAACTTTTATTGACAATACTTTTAATAATCAATAACAACAAACTATAACTTAATTACTTTTTGACAATGTAGATATATTTGTCACTAAATTCTCTAAGCTTCAAAAAACAAATGTTGTATATCATACAATCTATATAGTGAATCATATTCTATTAAACAATAAGCATATAGAGTATCACCTATAAAACAATAGTATATTGAAAAAGAAATTATACAAATAGAAAAAGATAGTATAATTTAAAAATCAGAAAGCCTATGAAGTTTATCTGTTGTTCTAGTTAAAAAGAAAAATAAAAAATTAAGATATTACCAAAAAAGATACTTATTTTTTACTACAAATTGATGAAATATTTGATAATTTAAGTAATGCTTGATAGTTTATATCTCTTGATTTAACTTTTGGTTATTGGCAAGTAGAAGTTAAAAAAAAGGATAAAAAAAAAACTTTATTTATTACTAAATATAGTCTTTATAAATTTAATGTGATGCTTTTTGAACTTTGTAATATCTCTTTTATATTTCAAAGACTTATAAATATTATACTATAGCCTGTTCTTTAGAAAAAGGCCATGGTGTATATTAATGATATAAATATTTACTCAGATTTATTTGAACAATATATACTAGATATACAAGAAGTATTTAATCTTATAAAAAATACTAATTTACAGATTGACTCAGAAAAATATTATTTTTATATCAATAAAATACAATTTTTTGGTTATATTGTTAAAATTAAAGATATCAAACCTAATTTACAAAAAGTTAACAAACTAGATAAACTTTCTTCTTTCAAAACTTTTACTTAACTTTGAGCTTTTTTAAACCTAGCATTTATTATAAACAATTTATCAAAGAATTTTCTAAAAAAGCTAGACTTTTATTAAAGTTGTTAAAAAAAGATAAACTTTTTTTATAGAGAAAATTACAAGATAAAGTTTTTACTTAGCTTAAGTAGTGCTTAACCTATTTTTTTATTTTACAATACTCTAATTACTTTAACCTTTTTATATTATTTATCAATACTTCTTATTAAGGATTAGGTATAGTTTTATTCTAAATTAAAACTAGTCAAGAGTATGTAATTGCTTATGCTAGCCACATCTTAACTCTTGTTAAAACTAATTACAGTACTATCAAATTAAAATATTTAGCAGTTATTTAAGCTATTAAATATTTTAAATACTATATTTTTAAATCAAGATTTATTCTTATTACAGATCACAAAACACTTTAATAGTTACTTAACTCATTATCAATTATGATAACAAATAGATAATCTGATAGAGATTAACTTTTTAAGAATATCAGTTTAATATAAAATACCAAGCTAGTAACCAAATCTAAAATGCTGATTTCATCTCATATCTACTTAAATATTTGAAAGATCATAGATAACAAAACATATAATCAGCTATACTAATATCTCTCTTTACTATTATTTAACTTGAACATTACTAAAATAGAAAAATCTCGAATCCAAAAAGAAGCAAAACATTACTTTATAGAAGATTATAAATTATATTGACAAAATAATAATAAACTACAATAAGTAATTAATTCAACCCAAAAATCTACTATTTTATATATCCAAATGATAAACAAGAAGTATATTCAGGAATATCATCTATTTACAACAAAATAAAAGAAAGATATTATTGGCCTACTATGTATAATAATATCAATTAGTATATTCAAATCTGTAATATTTGCTAATATAGAGAGTATGAAATTAAACAACAAGATTTATTATCTCTAAAAGTAAAATATCTTTTTTATAGAGTAGAAATTGATATTAAAGAACCCCTACCTACTAAACAAGACAATAAATATATTATTGTTGCCATAGATTATTTAACTAAATAGTCTAAAGCAAGAGCTGTATTTAATATTAAAGTTATAATTGTTGTTAAATTTATTTATAAAAATATTATTTGTTAATATAAAACACCCGGAACAAACTTTTTAAGTAATATTATTAAAGAATTGTACAATAATTTACAAATAAAATATCACAAGTCTTTCACTTACCAACCTCAAACAAATAAAATAATTAAATAATTTAATAGAACTATTGGTAAAGCTCTGATAAAGATAACAAGCTATAAATACAAAGAGTAGAATAAAATTTTTTCTTTTGTATTACTAGCTTATCAAATAATAAAACATAGAACAACCAAATTTATATTTTTCACTCTTATACTGTATATAGTTGTGAAGCAAAACTACTAATAGAAACTATTATAAAAACTTATTATAATAAAAACAACTTATTCCAAAAAGCATTATTAAAAAGATTTTTTAAAATTAAAAATGTGTTATTATAACAACAAAATAAAGCTCTAGAAAATATTCAAGAAGTACAAAAAATACAAAAAGAGTATTATATCAAAAATATTAAATATAATAAATTAAAGATTGATAACAAAGTGCTAGTTGCTAAATCTTTTCTTAAAAATATATTCTCTGCTAAACTAGAGGAATGTTTTATAGGCCTCTATATAGTTTGTAATATATTAGATTATAGAGTTTATAAATTTTTTTTTTTTTATTATTAATATAATGCTATAGTAGAAACTTTATTACAAAAAATTTAAATTAATCTAAAGACTAATAGTCTTCTTATTTTTAGACTAAATTTGAGTGAGGGGTTAGGTAAATCATTTGATTAGACTAATGAATCTCTCTGACCTAGCAATAGCTAAGTTAGAGAAGGTATAGCTTTTAGGAAGGATTCCTATAATTAAAGATTTCTAACTATATTTGTGCTACAAAAGCACCCAATATAATATTACACCTCCTATTTCCTATTTAAGTACTATATTAGTTTTACTAAATAAAATAATTCTAGCTAGGATAGATTAGAAAAAACCTTTTGATAATAATTATGACATTATAAAAAGCATATTAGTAAGGAAAATCTTTGTAAATACCATTTTTCAATAGCATTATATACATTGATTGGATAAAAGTAAAATGTATTTATATTTGCTTAGTTATAGGTTAGTGATAAAGCTATTTTGGTATATTTAACTTTTTGTATAATATTGCAAGCTAGTTTCTATTAATGTTGTAAAAAATTCTGTTGGAACCATATTTCCTAGTGGAACCAGTTTAGAAAATTGTTGAAAAGATTAGTAAAAAACAGATCTGTTTGTTTGTTAAGTAGAGTTTTGATATTATAATATATTGAGTTAAAATATATTTCAAGAATAGTAGGAAGAAGAAAGTTAGATTGAATAGTAGAAGAATGTTGTATAAGAAGTGAAAGAGAATTAAGAAGAGTAGTAGATGAGGTTTAAAGTTGAA
>CAJVPU010000698.1:0-15971 GCA_910591775.1 Dentiscutata heterogama | reverse complement strand
CAAATTACACACAACTTTATATACTAATGCTAATAAAACCACAGCTATTCACAAAAAAAATATTTGTAATTCAACTTTACCACAAAC
This sequence comes from Dentiscutata heterogama, assembly GCA_910591775.1. NCBI lineage: Eukaryota > Fungi > Glomeromycota > Glomeromycetes > Diversisporales > Gigasporaceae > Dentiscutata > Dentiscutata heterogama. The sequence goes on along the minus strand of CAJVPU010000698.1, from coordinate 15,884 downwards.
AGGCCTAATTTCTTTTTTTTCAGATTAAAATTTAAAACTTAATTTCTGGCCAAATTAGAATTTTGAAGATTATCAACCTAAATTAGATTAATGCAAGACAAATGTTATAATCATGTTATTACACTTATTATAGTTACTCTAGATGATTCAGAGCTTTTAACTCCCTCTAAAAGCTCTCAACTCTCTTTGCAAGTCATAGGTTCCACTATGCCATAACTATTTCCAGACTGTACCAAATAAAATAATACTGATAAAATAATAAAATACCAAAAAGAAAAATTTCTAGGCATAATACCAAGCCTCACAATATCAAAAACAATAATTTGATATTGCTTTATTCCTCCTATACTTTAGAACTTAAAATAAAAAAATAAGTATTGTTATGCTAAAGAGTACATTATAATAAACTCGCAAATATAATCTGGTTTGTTGGTCAAGAGCTATTGCAGCTTAAACTTTACTATTAAATTATATACACTATACAAGTTATAGCATTGTATCTATATATGTAAAAATTATTTAGCACTGATTTTTAGTATGAGGTCCTGAAGTATTTTATAAAATTAATAATCAAATATGTTGTGCAAAGAACTTAATTTCAATAATTGCTTTAAATTTTACATATCCCTGTTCCTGGTTTCGCACAACTGTGTTGTGCAGCTACTTATTAGTTATATCTCATATAAGTATTACAAAGAAAAATAAAACTTTCAGACTTTTAATTTTATTATTTATTATTTTTCTTTTTATAGTAAACATGGGTTGTATAATAGTTATTATATGCCAAATAGATTCATACAAACTTATATTATAACAGAAAAAGAAAAATAAATCTGTTATTGGATATTTTGTATTCAATAACAGTATATCTGGCTTTGAATTTAATAGCTTGACAATCTGAGCCTTTTTGGGGCCCAGTTTAGCATATTAATTTCAAAGCTAATTATTTCTTTTATTTGTCATCCAAAATAATTATCCTATAATCCTTCAAATCATGGTATTTTTATTTTTCCTGCCAAATAAAACTGTTATTAAATGCTATATATCCAATAACTATTTATTATTTGCTAGATTTAATTCTATTAGCAATATATATAATTAAATTTTTTATGAGTTGAATTTGATAACTAACAAATAATAAGCTTAAAAGCCTAAAACTTTATTTTTATTAATAGTATTTATATGTATTAGTATTATTTATGATATATTTAATAATGAATAAGTAAAAGCAAAGCATTACTATATAATATATAAAAATAAAGTAATAATAGTAATAGTATCTATAAATTAAAAAAAATTGAATAAGTATAATAAGTATTTTATATTAAGATTTAAAAAAAAACTAAACCACTTTTTTGTTATTTTTTAAAATAAAATTATAAATAAAAATATGCTACTACTACCTTCTGCAACATATAACAGTGTTAATAAACTTCTCTAAGTATTTGCTAATTCTCAAGATTACATGTTAATTAAAAAAAAACATGTAAAATCAGAATAGTATTCTAAAAAATATAACATTGCATTGTGATCAAAATGGAGTTTATAGCAGCTCAAAAATATAACAAAGACAAACAAGTATCTGGTTAATTAATTGCTCTTTTGAAATAAAGTCTACTTAGAGTAATAGTAAATAGTATATAAAGGAAGTTTGTAATATTGAACAACTATAATTATTTTAAAATTTATTAGAATATTAGTGGCTTGTCATTTTATAGTATAACAATTAGCAAATATTACAGAAATAACTTTTTCGGGCCTATATTCTCAAAAAATTATATTAACTATTTGTCAAAATAATCTATTAATATTTGTTAAGAGTATGTAGAAGAGCTAATAAATAAAAGTTAAACACAACGTACAAAGCAGACTTTGGCCTCTTGCATAGCCGTGAGAACCAGACATATGGCAAGCAATTTTGCAAAAGCATCCTCCTCTTCTTAACTATCAACTCACCCCACCCTTTTGAGGAGACATGCTATAACAAATTTCTTATTTACAACAACCTTTCTTTTTTTTCACCACCTCAAATACTCAAATCATTTCTCTAATACCTTCTCAAAAAATTATTTCCTCTATTTCTACACAATTTCTGTTAATATTATAATACTAGAAACTCATATATATTTTAATATCTCTGATATTACTCTTCCTGACCACATTATACACTCTTACTTTCAATATTCTATCTATTACAAATCCTTAATCAAATCTACACCCTCCTCTAATAACTTATTAACACAACCTGAACAATCTACTTCTCAAGACCTACACCTTACTATTGCTACCCACAATGTTAGATGCTTTAATATTGTCTCTAGAAGAAAATCTGACAAAACTACTGTACTAACTATGACATCTCAATCTCTAATATCACTGGAACCAAAATTTCTACTAAAACTTAATTTTTCTTTTGTACTAACAATCTCTACACATACTACTAGGCTAACTTAGACAGCTCTATGCAAAGAGCAGCTATTATAGTTTGTAACTATCTTAAACCTCATGTCTATAGCTGTTTTACACACCCTGGTGGGGCTATTGCACTAAATCTGTTTTTTAAAGGCAATATCAAGCTTTGCATTATTTCTTTCTATCTCTTCTTTACAGACTCTACTAGACGTAACCTTACCCAAAATACTGTAATCAACTGGATAACACAAGCCCAACTACATAATCTACAATTTATTATACTAGATGACTTCAATACACATGATACTATATCCAGTTTCTCCTCAAAATACAAACTTATAAATTTTTACGTCACTCTAACATGTTTGACATTAGAGTGCACTTTTACAATATACACTTCACCTGGTCTAATAGCATACAATTAAGTAAAATTGATTATATCTAGACAAATATTTTTAATATATAATTACTTCTTGACTATAATCTCGATAACAGTAATACTAGCACTTTTAGTGATTACTTAATTCTTTCTACCTCCTAGACCTTCCCCAATGCTTATAGCAAACCACCCCATCTTCATACTAATATCAGCTGTAGAGTCTTTGACTATAAAGCCACTTCATATAACCAATAGCTTGAATTTTCTAAGCTCATCACACACTTAATTCAGCAAAGCCATGTGCTTCTTATTTCTAATACTCATGAAAGTATCAATACTACTTGGCACAAGTTGCAACACTGTATAATACAAACTGCAATCAAAACTATTCCCAATAAAATATCTCACAAACGTAGCTATAACTATCAATATAGCCCCCATTGTACTGCACTTCACCTTGGCCTTAAAAACTTGGTTATCTTATTAAAATTATTTGCAAAAACAGCAACAACAACCATTCCGGTCTGTATCTCCCTTACATTAACTTACACATCCTTATTATCAACACATACTCTAACTGCAATCTTTAATCTCTAAACTCACTTGATTTTACTACTATTCAATCCTGGCTTTACAAGCTTATACCAGTTAGAAACAAGTTTACCATGCCTACTACCTCGAATATTCTCATCATCTCTAGCACCAAATTAACAGGCCTTAGAAAGAAAATGTGAAATACTTGTTTCTAAGCCTACCCAAGCTATCAATAGCATCCTTAACTACTATTAACCTCTAGTGCATTTTTCTAATATTAAACTTTCTAACTAACTCATAACTGACATCATCTCTATTAAACAATATATACAGTATTTTTACATAATAATACTCTTGAGCATTAATTTGAAAATTATACACATCCAAAATTCCAAATATGGCCTCAAAATAACGCTCATGCATGTTTCAAAATAATGTGCACCTATATAAGACAATCATATAAAATGCTAATTTTAGGCTATAAAATTTGCAAAATAGCTACTGACAGCAATAAAAATTTTAATAGACAATATTTTATTAAACTTGATATACAATTATTGCTATTGAAATTTATCATATATTTATTATAAAACAATAATTAAATGCCTTATATTCAATTTTATTAGCATTTTTAAATAAATGCTTTATTTTGTTCATATATTCACCTTCAATTCTTGTTTTAGTAGATTTTAATAATAGAACTTTATATTAATCTTTTTAAACCTAATACTGTTCATCTTTTTCAACACCAATACACTAATTAATGTTTTATTATATTTCAACACCAGTTCCACTGAGATTTTCTATTTTAGAAAATTAATTAATGTTAATTTAATTGTTTTGGCAAATACAATAATTGATGTCTTACTTTATATTCATCTTTTTTGACTCCAATTTTACTATCATTGCTATTCCCAATAGATCGATGAAGCATTATACTTTCTGGCTTCAATTCCACAAGAATTATCATTTTAGAAAATTAATTTTACATGTATTTTCCTACAGGTTTGATATTGAACACTTACTATATATTAATCTTTTAACTGTAACTCTACTAATGTTCATTATTTTGATTTAAATTCTGTTAGCATTTTCAATTTCAAAAAAAAATAAATTAATATCTTTTGAATCCAATTCAACAAATTTTCTTTTAAATAAACTTATGTTTTTCAACTTCAATTCTACAATACATGTGATTCTTTATATTTTCTTATCATATATTATAAAGCTATATATATATCAATTAAAATTAATAATTTAAGGGTCCACTAATGTTGTATTATATTTAGTTAAAGTTAAATCTTCAATTTATTTTAAAAATATTTGCAGTTTGACCACTAATTAATTACAGTTAAGTTACAACTGCCAATATCATAATACATCTATCAGAAGCTTTAATTTAGGCAATTAATATAATAAACTTCTTATTGAACTATTAAATAACACTTAACACCTTCAAGACAAAATAATGAACAGTAGTTGGGCCAAATACGCTCTGATAATGTCAATTTAGATTGTTAGCTGCAAAAACAAAAAAATTATATTTATTATATTTCATTATATACTATATTTGAACATGCATCAGATTTTGTATTATATAATAATGGCTATGAAGCATTAATGAATAAAGGTTAGAATTTTTATAATACAAAGCCTTGGTATAGTTACAATATGTAAACAAATTTTTTTAGATATTTGGTAATTAGTTAACTAAGTAAAAATGATTACAGTATTGTTAATTAATTTTCATTAATTAAAAATTTGATTAAAAAAAAAATTAATCACCTTACCTCTATAAATTTAAATTGCTTAATTTATTTATTTGTTTATTGATTAATTGCTATCTACTAATCAATTTCTATTAACTCATTATTTTGCATCTCTTCATAGGTATCTATACCTCAAATATTTTTATTAAAATAATTTATTTCATAATCATCTGGCTCACTATTTTTCAGCTTACCATCATCCAGCTTATCATCATCCAACTCACCCTTATCCAGTTTATCATCATCTATTTCACCATTGTCTAGTTCATCATTATCTAGTTTATTATTATCATAATTTGGCACTTCTTTGTCATCATATGACAATTCATCTAGATAGTTTTTAACAATGTCTTTAAGGCAGTATGATATTTTATTATCTTTGCTACTGTCAGGATTAAGTATAAGACCTGATGCTTTGAAAAATTTAACTAAAATATTTGGGCTAATTTCTTTTCATATTTCTAACACCCATTCGCAAACAAGCTTATATGATGTTTTTTTTTGAGTTCCTTTCTTAGTATACTTTTTGTTTCCTTTATCCATCTATTTGTCTTATCTTTTTCTCATTCTATTTTCAAAAGACCTGTTTACAAAGATATCGATGGCTACAAAACACTAGTAGTTCTAACATATCCAAGCCTTCTGCATTAAATGCTCTAATTATATCATCACAATTATGACTACAATATGCATCAACAAAAATAATACCTTTGCTTTTAAAAAAACTATTTGGTCTAGCTTTGATAACTCATAAAATATATGTAAAAATCATTAAATCTCTAGTCATAGTTGCAGATAGCACTGTTGCTATTATAATATCTCATGGAAATTTGCCTTTTGGTTTTTTTTCAATTTAAAGATTATTGTTGGTAGGGTTTTTCTCTGGCTGCTGTATAAACCAAAACCACTATAATTCATAGTTTTTTATTGCCTGTGGTCTTAACTGATACTTTACAAGCACCTTTGAAATTAATTGTCAAATTCTGTAGCATGTCAAACCACATAGGAGTTTCATCAAAAGATAAAATTTTTTTTTTCAATATTATGTGTTTTTTCATGCAATGTTCTAAGAAAATTTTTAATGATTACAAGCATATCTTTAGAGACTTTTTGTGCTATCTGGGTTTGGGCAAATTTTACTAATCTATGTCATTATATGAAATGTTTAGTCCAACTATATAAAAACTTTATACCTCTAATATTCATGGTTTTAGCTAAGTCTTTGGCTTCCTTTATAATCATTGATATTGTTACAATGCCTTTTTTTCTCTTTTCTTATTAATATACTCTAACAGTTTCTTTTCCAACATAGGTTGTCTATTTTTTAGCCTTAGCCTAGAAGAACTTGAACTTGTTCTATATTTAAGTCTCTATTATCTCTAATATTGTTAAGTTTTTTTTTGTTTGTGTCACTCTTGTATGCATTTATAGTGAATCTTATAGTACAGAGAAGCTTTATGATTAGAGATATTTTTTGTATATGAAATTACTTCAAGTTTGAACATTATAGTAAAACTTCATTTTGTGCTCATATTCACTTGTAAATGAAGTAAACAACTTATACACCAAAGCTAATAAGAATGATACTATTTGATATCGTGAATATTTTGTGATTCAAAAAAAAAATATATACTATACTATATATTACTTCATGATTTTTCAAGGCTGATGCATTATTTGGTTCAATTTTTAATATCTTAGTTAAGTTTCTAAACAGCTCTTTGTATTTGCTTATGAATATTAAGTTGCTCTATTTTTCCTTAATAAAAGTGTATTATTAGTAATATTAATAATATTTTTAAGGCAGCAATGTAAGTAAATTATTATAAGTTTTATTTAAAACAATAATTTTAATATTACAGCATTAAAGCTATTAGAGAAAATCATGGGTTTAAATACAATTTAAAGTAAACTAAGCAAACCTGTAATATTACATAATTGACAAAGTGTACTTGATTATACCAAGAAATTAAAATTTTAGAAATTTTCACAAGAATCATAGCCTTTGTTAAACTAATTAAATTTAAATTTCCAAAATTGCTATTCCTGTTTTACTTCTTGAGATAATCATATATAAACCTCATTCAAAAAAATATATATACATATATATGTACATATATAAATATATATCAGTACACTCAATTGGATAATGTGAAAAAAAATTGTAGATACTGTACTTGACTCTAATAACAGGCTTTTCTTTTTTAAATCATACTTTATACTTTATAAACCCAAGCAAATCATTCTTTCAAGAAAGAGAGTACAAATATCTAAAATTTAAGTACCATTTCCTTATTTAAATAAAATTGATAAACTTCTTAATCAATATATAAGAATCTGAGAATCCAATAAATTAGAACCCAGATACAATAAGATGGTATTTTAATAAAAGTAAGAAAGAATATATAAAACAAGAAAAGAAAAAATTTTTAAGTAGAACCAAATAATTTCAAGTTATTAAATTATTAATAAAATCAGAACATTCTTGTTTTTTACACTTTATTCAAAAAAGTCCTATCTCTATTTTATTAATTTTGTTACTTTAAATCTTTTTATACAAAAATATACTAGTAAGTTTGAAATTTATATCTCTAGTATTAGAAAATTGAATATTACCAAGTTTAAAATAAGTATATAGCAGATAGTTATACATAACTGTTTTTTATAAATATAAAATTGAGCAAAATAAAAATGCATGTTTAAGTAACTCTTATCTAGCTTTAAAATACAATGCTCAAATAAATTATATTGGTACTTATCTCTAAAATATAGTGAAAATTGTAAATTTAAAGAATACTGTTACTTTTATATTTTAGCACAACTTTTATATACCTCAACATAAACTTCTAACCTATTCAAAATATTTATTTATAAAAACTAAAAGAAATCTAAATTTATAAGGCTATAAATTATAGTTTTTTTCTTGCATTATTATTTATATAATACATATAGGCCTTATTTAGAAAAATTGACCACATACTATATACATGCTCATTATTTTAAAAATCTAATTTGATAAAAAATTAATCTTTGTTTCAAATTAATACTCATGCACATATTCAAAATAATACATATATACTCAAAATAATGTGCAGATGAGTGTTATTATGCAAAAATATAGTACAAACATACTTCAATAATTGGACTGCATACAAACCTACCAATTTAATCCTCTTTAACAACATTTAGCAACAACAATACCAACCACTCTCTCATATTAACCCAACTGGTACAGTTTATTTGTGGTATCTATTACTATCAAGAAAGTCTCTCAAACTATCTTCAAACTACCCAATGGCAAGGCCTGTGAACCAATAAGCATTAGCTATTAGATGGTTAAACATCTCAGTCATCATTGCATTACTGCTCTTACTACACTCTTTAACTGATACCTTTTTCAAAACTCTATATTTAAACTGTGAAAACATAGTAGAATCTATCTCATATCTAAAAATAATGTATTTGATAGAAATCTCAATCTCACTCATCCAATTAGCCTAATTGAACACACCAGAAAAATCTACACCAAAATTCTTACTAACAGACTTAATCAAGTCTTTTCACAATATTCTATCCTCTCAGCATTTAACTATGTCGCCTTACTAGGCAATAGCACCTCTATACCTATTCATATTCTCAACAACCTAATTAAAGATACTAACTATATTCACAAAGAAATCTGGCTCTTGTTTTAGGATATGAGCAAAGCCTATAACTCTGTTAATTTTAAGCTTTTCAAACATTCTTTCTACTATCTTTTTATTTCCCAACCTATTATCAACATCCTCTTAGATTTACTTAATAATCACCAAAATAAGATAATAACCAATCTTGGTTTGACACCTCCTTATTAGATCCAAAATAGTATTAATCAAGGGGAGACTATTACTCTCTTGTTATAGCATATCTAATATGACCCTCTTATCTTTTATATCTACTCAACCTTCTCTGGCTATACAACTTCTACTTCTTGGCCAACCAACTTAAAAAACTTCTCTACCAGCAAACTTAAACTAAAACCTTAGTACTAGCTTACATGGATGATATTTTGTGAATTGCATCTAACTAAACTAAACTTTCCAATATTCTTTCTGCTGTCCAATCTTTTTATAACATGTCTAATATTAAAATTAATCCTACCAAATTCATCTTAACATCCAATACAAAACACAATATTTATCATCCAATTCTCTTTAATAATAAAGCTCTTCCTTTTTGGCCTGCTAGTTAGCTCTTCAAGTTTCTTGGCTGCTAGTTTACTCTTGCTAATAAGCAAACTAAACAAACTCAACTTATCTCCTCTGAATCCTCTCAGCTTATCAAAATTGCTAGTACTAAACAAATAACTGATACCCAAGCAAGATATATTATCAATACTGTGATTATCCTTACATTAGAATACAGAATTCATAATATTGTTCTTAGTTAATTAGCCTGTAACAAATTTTTAAACAATATATTAATCTAGTTAAACACAAAGCCAAACTTTGTTTTACTATTCTTACAAGCACTTTTCTCTACTTACAAATATATAATATTAAAAATATATAGAATATTCAACTTCAACACCATATTTCTAATCTTATCATATGGCTTAATAACAAAACTCTTTTTGGCATATCTACTCAAATTCACATTCAACAACTTCAATACAATCTCTGGTCTTCTACTAGTATTTTATCTTATTCTAACTCCCTTATTAATAGCCCTAACTGATATACAACTAACATCAAAATCATACAACTTCTCAAACACCTAAACTGGATAATCTGCCCTAACTCTTGTATATCTATTTCATCAACAATTCAAAAGGGATCTTTTACTCTTGAATGGTTGTATATAAGAATCCTGATACACAAAATCCTGACACACAAAATCCTGACAACAAAATCCCAATACACAAAATCCTGACAAATTAAAATCCTAAAAATATTAAAATTAGGACTTTAATTTGTTGGGATTTTTTGTATTGGGATTTTGTTGCCGGGATTTTGTGTGTTGGGATTTTGCGTGTCAGGATTCTGATATACAACCCTCTTGAATCTATTCTGTCCTCATACCCTAACTATGCCACCTTTAAAAAGCAATTATGCTATCACTATATACTCTTCTTTGACTAGCTTACCACTTTTAACAATTTCTATTTTCTTGACTAGAAACACATCTCTCCAAGGCTTAACAAGATACTCAAAGGCAAAATCTCACAATAGTTTAAATTATTTGAAAACTCTATTATTAGCTCCCCTTATAATTATTATATTTTCTCTCAACTAAACTTACCACCAACCAATTACTATAGCTACAATGTTGGCCTTTTTTAAAAATACTCTAAGCCTTGGCTTATTACAATACTCAATGACCAAATTATCATTGGCAAAGCCCATCATCAATTAACAAACTCTGAATCAATATTAATTAACTATTATCAATATAATATTCTAACTGCCTTTTTACTATTATATTTAATCCCCAATATCACCATACCCAACTGTTCTCTTAATTCTAATCTCATTAATAACAAGTGCATAATTCTTTTTTCAACTAGCCATGCTATCAAATTTCTGGGTAGATTTCACTCTGATAAATTAATTAATTTTAATACAAACCCTCTTGACCTTATCTATTCAATAAAACTCCCAAATATTATCTCTGTTCTAGCTTCTCCAAATCTTACTATACAAGCTTTACAAATCTTTTCTCTTTTCTATACTAATGAGACCCCTGAAACTCTTCAACAACTTGCTAATTATAACTAGCACCTTACTGATCTTATATTTTATACTAATAGATCTGTTATCAAATCTAAAAACCTCTAATACTCTATAGAAATCAGCTGGCTACAGACTGACAATAACAATATCCTTTGCACTTTCCAAGTACAAATTTCACTATGGCCATGTTCTTTTAAGGCTGAGCTACTTGCAATTCTGTCTGCTATATGTACTACACCCAGAAACTGCAATATTTAAATCTTCACAAATTCTCAATCTGTAATATCCAAATATGAAAGCCTAACTCAACAAACAAACTACCCCAACTCTCTAAATATATTATATTGGTCTCTATGGAATACGCTTCTTAACTTTACTAAATATTACAACTATAAAATTACTTTTCATAAAGTTAAAGCACACCAGAACAATATATTTAACAACAAAGCTAATGAATTAGCTCACAATTACTAAACACACTACTTCTAGTACTCAATCTCTACAATATCTACAACTCTCAACATACTTTATATTTAGAAGACTTCCCTCTTGAACTTCCAGTATGCTGCAGCATTCAGACAATATGCTACACAAACACTTTGCTCTCTGGTTATCACAAAACTGCTTTTAACTATGGATACAAATCTTCTAGTATATTAACTGGGCCACAATATAGCTCTACCTTAACAACAATCAAAAAACTTCTAACTTTGTACACAGTTTTTAGTTCTCTACTCTTAAAATATTTAGAGTTAATCTCCTTACTGATGAACTCTCTGTACCTCATATATTGCACAAAAGAAACCCTTGTTATCTGAACACTTGTCACATATGTCAACAAACAAGTATCTATTATACTAGGTTATATGCCTATCTCCTAACTACCTTTACTCACTTATACAAAATTTTCTACAACAAACTTTAACTATTAACAAGCTACAAATTTTCTTATTTCAAATCTACCTTCTACATAACTGAATTGCCAATCTTGATAGTCTCTTTATATACAACTCTCCTAACAAGCCTTCTATCTTCTCTACACTTTCTAGTTTAGTTCAACTTGACATTATACATACATTATGTGAATTTACCATATCTAACTTTCTTGCTAGCTCAACCTGTATACAACTCCTTCTTTATATCAACAAACAACTTTACTCTGAAATCTGAATCTCTTACTGTAGCTCAAGACCCCAATTTCAACCAATACAATTCCTATTATCTGAACCTCTTAACAACATATCTTTGTGACCTGATATCTCTAATATTACTACTAATATATCTTACTCAAAAGTAATACTTTGGTATCTCAACTGGATTAAATATTGAATACACTCTTATATTTTTTTAATCTATCCCAAATCTAGGTAAGTTTTGGCTTTTCTGGTAGGTTTAGGCTACAGATAAATATCTAGACTTAGTTTTTTCTACTAGATTTAGATGTCTAAGTTCTTATTCTTAGTACTAAATTTAAAATATAAAACCTTTTCTAATTATATAAAAAGTTTTTATTAAGTTTAATAAAGATAAAAGCAAAGTCTCACCTTAAATATTAAAAAAAATATATATTTGTTAAGAGTAAGAATATTTATAATTTATATAAACAACTATGCCAACAAAAGTTAGCAGGTTGTACTCTAGTTAATGTATTAATAGATAAGCTTAAAAAAAATAATTATATATGTAAATATAAGTGTAATAATATTGGCCAAATTACTTATCTTTTCTTTACATATAATAAATTAATAAAGCTTACTCATCAATATTTATCTGTTATTCTTATAGATTGTATTTATAAGACAAATAAAATTAAAATATTTTGAGTTAGAATCATGCAGCCTAGTGATATAGACACCCAACCCTTTACAAGCAGGTTTCGGGTTCAAGTCCCTGTAGATGCAGATTTTATAAATACTTAAATATACTCATATGAAAAAAGTCTAAGTAAGTACAAGTTTGAATTAGGAATTTCCAGAAAGAGGTCTATTGTAGAGAGTTGGCACTATGTGTAATAGCAGTTGTTACAGAAGATTCTATAGCACAATGGTTATACATATAAATTCTCAGTTGGCATAGATAAAACTAATATCTCCTAAGGTGGCATTGAGGATTTTGGTTAGAAAGATAACTAGACAATTACTAGAATTGAAGTAATAAGAAAAGTGGTAAAACACAAAGAGACCTGTAGTAATAAATTGGCCTTACCAAATTTGAAATATCTCTAGAACTATATGGATCTCTCTAGCCAATAAGAGATTGAAGCATAGAGGTATATACATATAAATAGACCCAATAGGCAATAGTTATACCCATATGGAATTCTTTGGATGTTAAGAAGACTTGGAGCCTACCAATTTTGGAATAGCTAGTATAAATATATGCAGTGGTAACCAGGGCTACAACTGCTGAGAATCAGTATAAATAGAAAATAATGACGCACCTGTTAAGAACCCCTAGGCCTTATAATACCATCTAACTATACTTGGTACTAAAAGCATATGCAAAGCATGCCTGAACTCCTCAATACTATATTGGAAAGTATAGTTATTCACACATCACCAAATTCACAATATTAAAACCTAGGTCTCAAAGTTGCATGAAATCTAGCTAGTTATGGCAGCATGCAGGCTTGAAATACTTACCCAATTGGATAGAGGCAGCTGCATGGCTTGAGATATGAACTTCTAAAAAGTACACCAGTAGGAATTAAGAGAATTCTCTATCAGATACACCAAACTAGAAGCAAAAAGTATCTATTAGGAGAAACATATACCGATTTGAAAGTTATAATAGTAGATTATATGAGTAATGTGGCAGACAATAAATACTAATTAGTAGTTAAAGAAAGAAATACAAAAACCAGGTCAATCACATATATAAAAGTATAATAGCTTTAGTGGGTTTTAGCAATAGATAAATAGTTTGTATATTTAGTCTTAATACCAATATATAATATTGTTAAACCTCCCCAAACCAATATGCAAGATGAACCAATTTTGTATCAGTCTTAAGAGGTTATCAGATTTGAAAAAAATTATAAACTATTAGATTTATATAACAGAAACAGACTTTGTAGACTAATTTTTAATCAGATTTGACAGGTTATCAGTTTTAAGAAGATCGATTTAGAGAGATTCAACAGTATATATATGTTTATGGTACTGCCATATATCAATTCATTTAAATATTAATAAAAGTTTGGGGCTGGTGCTACACCCAGGGTATTCCCCTAAATATTAAAAAAAAATAATTAAAATATCTTTGTTAAATATTATTAAAATAACCTTTTTTAGCACTACATTTTTTTATACTTCATCTTTATAAAAGATAAAGATAAAAAGAATTATCTCTGAGTATTAATTTGCATTATTCAATTGTTTGATAGTATAATACAGCCTGGTGTTATAGTAACTGATAGAAAGCTAGCTCTTATAAATACTCTCAAAACAACTTTTTTGAATTTGACTAATTTTTTATATTTATCGTATATTAATAAAAATATAATAAATAACTGTAAATTATATTTCACAAATAATGAGTAGCAAGCCTTTTTTTTAGAATAGAATAAAGTTGTTTAATAACTAACAGAAGAAGAATTTATTATATAATAAAACAAGTTTCAGAATAATTATATAAATAAATCTAATATTATAAGCTATCTTGAAAAAGTGTAGATACTTTGAAAAAATAAATTTATAAAAGTATAAACAAATAAACTTCTTTATTTAAAAACAACTGTTACTTTATGAGTTGAAGATATATATGTAACAATTAAAATATATCTTTATATATTTGCAGAAGATCTTTATAATATTTATATGAAAATTTTTCTAGTAGTAAAAAATTTAAAAAAAGAAATAGATACCATAGTTATATTAAAAAAAAATTTAGATTTTAATTTTTACTCAAAATAATTTTCTATATTAAAATATTAAAAGCAAAGTTTTGATCTTTGTTTTTAAAAAGATAAATAAGCATTATTAAAAAATTATACAAAAACCTTTACACTACATACTAAATCTTTCTCAAGTACAATAAGACTATTCTGTGCTTATAAAATCTAACTTCTTAAAAATTATCAAGGCTTATACAGGTTAAATTATTAAATAACAAATATATATTGAGAAACAAATCTCCTAGTATATATCTGTTATTATACCATAGATCTGCTAAATAACTGTAGCTTCTTGGTAGCATATTAGTAGTATATAGATTAGATATCAGAATGTAGATTAATAATAGTAACATTACAGTAACATACTAGAACATCTTGATATCTTATTTTTAATACTGTTTGGACTAAAAATAAAATATCAAGATACTCCAGTATGTTATTATTATGTTACTGTTATTGATCTACCTTCTTATATCTAACCTATATGCTACCAATATACTACTGAGATGCTATAGTTATTTGGCAGATCTATAATAAAATAACAGATATATATTAGCAGATTTATTTCTGATTTGTATCTATTATTTATTAATCAATCTGTATTAATATTTGATAATTTTTATAAATATTGGTAAATTCAAAACTGCTCACCAACAATACTTATTAAAAAAAAAAAAAAAATAAATTACAACCTTTCTTACAAGCTTTACAAGTAAGATATAAAGAGTGGCTAGAATATTAGCAAGCAACTACCTAAAAAAAATTAAAAAATATTATCAATCCTAGTGCTTCTAATTGCAAAACAAATAATTTAACCAGAAAAAATTCTTCTGTGTTTAAATTATCAGAATATAGAGTAAGACAATATACTCTCTGCAAACAGCCTGGTCACTATGCTTATACCTGTCTGAATAAAATCTAATTTAATATAGTATTAACTTTATTAGTAAATATTATGTTGTATAATATATTGTTGCTATAATTGTGTATATGCAATATATACAGGTTTTTTAATACAAAAATCTGTAATTTAGTTGTATGCCACAATTGTATCTGTAATTTAGTAATTGGAATTAGCATTGAACAATTATTAAGATATTGTATAATAAGGGTGTGGCGACCTAGTGAAGTGGTGGGGTTGCTGCACCCCCAAGCGGCAGGTCTAGAGTTCGAATCCCACGGAC